>DVQP01000289.1:0-26083 GCA_018231745.1 Danaus eresimus
GTAGGTGATAAATAACAGGACCAACTGACAGACACTCACATCTCGTCTGCCCGTAATCACGGCTACTGTAAAGTAACCGAAACGTCGAGATAATGTAGATTTAAATTAATAAAAAATCGCGTAGTAATCCGAAATTTTTATAGTTTCATTTAAATGTCTCGCGAAAATCTAAGATCTCATTATATCTTTCATCTTTGCTTCATTATTTTAAATATTTTTTTATAATGATAAAGGTACATGTGTTGGAAGTTTAAATTCTAAATGTTATTATTTAACTGTTTGTGTGTGAAGAAGTGAATTGTATCAACTAAAAACATACCAAAACTATGCTCTTAGATCCCATACTGAGTAAATTATTCAGCCACTAAAAAAATGTTATCAAATTTTTTGAATTTTATTAGATTAATATATATTGGGTTCAGTAAATCAAACCACTTATGATTTAGATATAATTATATTTTCGAATCTAAAATGTACAAAAAAATACAACTTAAATGTAATGTACTCTTAACGCCTGCTTTTGTCGATGGATAAAAAAATATTACAGATTAAATACCTTTCAGATATTCGAAATGTCAGCTATTAATTGACAATTAGTGATAAAAAACGTTTGGAGCAAGCTATTAGGAACAAAAAAGATACTATAATTTTCTCATAAAAAATTACACATATTTTATAACGTAAGTTTCATCAATGAATTTGTATTATATTTTAATGTATATCAAATTTCATATGCAGTTGGAAACAATAAATTCGTTTTACTAATATCAGGGCGGTTACATAAAAGGCTTCGACGAGACATTGTTCTGTATAGATACAACTACACGATCATAGTTGACCTTCTACATAATGATAAACATAACGACCTATATCGATTTTATTATTTAATCAACCACATATATATAACAACTTTGGTTGTGTATTCTAGTCGTAAAAATATATGTTTAGCTATTTACAATATATAAACATACATACACTGCTTAGAAATGCACAGCAACACAAAAGAGCCTAACTAACATCTCATGAACTTAATAACACCGACTCGTAGGCCATCCGCAAAAAGGATTACGGCTCGCGATAAGACTAGTTAGTTATATATAATATTAAATGAAGTTTAAGTCTATCCAAGACTCGGGTATTAGATACGTTGATACAGCTGATAAATATTAACCCACCCGTAACTCTGTGTCAAACACATACCTACTATAATTATAGATCATAGACTAGCGATAATCATTTTTGCAGCTGGCCCAAATATAAGTCGTCCAATCGTTTTGTAGAAAAAACATAATTAGCTTTATTAACATTATCTAATAGTGACATTTATATCTAAAAATATACAGTATACCCCTGCTCTCAGACGACAGGCCAAGACAAGAGGCACGATTTTATACAAAAAATAAAATCAACATTGTACGGGAGTGTGGATACCTCGTTGTGTTAGCGACTGTCATCTAACTATAAATATAATATTTATCACACATTATTATCTACAGAGTAATAACATAAAACTTGCAGCGTGGTGTTTCGGACACGACTCACGCTATTGTTTCGTCGGTTTCATTGAAAATTATCGTTAACTTTATATACTAATTATGTTTTCTCATTGAAACAAAGATTCCCGTACACATCAATGTTTCCTCGTCTGTTACAGTACATGTATCCGATCACAACGTCACAGAGTAATGAACCATTCAAATATCAGTATATCACATTCTTACAGTCCAATCTATAAAATCTGCTGTTTTATTGGATGGAAAATTTGGACCCTATTATTTTGTTGCAAGTTACACGATACTCTGTGACGGGCAAAAAAAAATATATATATACTTCCAATGCAAAAATAATTATCATTAAATCGGTTAGTTACATAAAATTTCGAATTATACATAACATTTCCAATTATTTGACCAAATATCATTTAAAATCGAATCATGCCGTTATATACATGATCTACGAGATACGTCTAATAGTTCTGAAATGACAATAAATCTTACAACAACATTAAAATAGCAGCCTACAATAAAATGATATTTAAACATTATGTACTTTAAAAACAAAATATGTTGAAAAATCGGTCGCACATAAGATTACAACTAGAAGCTTTCCATTCAATATCAAACACGGCATCTTTTTACAAACATCACCCGGAGGTGTACAACATTAGACTAAGACCGAGTCTACACTGTTATTTACATACATATAGTATGAATTACATTTAATGAAACCAACTAAACAGTTCAATTTTTCATTTATCAAAATATTTATCATATAGGAATACATTTTCGTTGGTTATTTTATTTGCCGATCACATAACATGTGTTGTATCTGACAGCTACAAAGACAAGTAAAATATAATATGACAATGAAGGACATCGAATAAGAAATTGATATAAAGATGGAAATCAAAAGGGTATTTTGGAAGACTAAAATACATCTATATATAAATGGATAGGAATACAGTATACGTTATGATTTGAATGTCAATTTTCTCATGAAATACTAACTTGCAGCGGCTTTAAATGATACAATATTAAACGGATATCAGTACAGTAATGTAAAAAATATGTATTTCAAATCTTAATTTCTTATATCCCTGATCGCTTCGATTTCGATGTGAGAATAATTAATTATAATAAAAAAATTATTTATCATTTTTTTTTTACTATTTATAGACAACAACGTTTGAAAGTTTAACAGTCCCTCATTACGGAAGTGATTTAAGAGCTATGCTATCTTACACAATATACACTGCCATAAATTCATATTAAAGATGTTATTGAAAAATATTTTCGCAATTTATATTGAGGCACGCATGCATTAATAACCGTTTTATTTTTATCAACTATATAATATTTTCCAGATAACCGATTATGAACTCGTGCAATGGACGTGTTGTTTGTTATACGAGTTTTATTTTATTTATTTTTTTATTATTATTATTTATTTTTTATATTATGTAAAACTGTAAAAAATATAACCTTCTTTGAATACATTTAGTCCACATCGAGACGTCAAAAACTATGCGACGGCATTAAATGCTGTTCCATCTAAACAATCCAATAAATATGCTTCCAATATTTTTTATAAGTAAGGACTTGACTAATTTGTTCAAGTATTGGTATCTCAGTCATGTACCTAGCAAGGCCATCACTTGTACTTTATGGAATCGGTTCAACTAAGACACCGTGCGAGCTAGTCTCATCGGCATCGACTAATTGGAATGAAATATCATATTGCTACATTTGTTGGATTTTGTAAAGCTTCATCTCACTATTCAATGTAAAGATTTCGCGAGCGGATCGAACTTTTTTTTTAACACCAATGAGATTTGGTCAGTAGCCCTTAACATCAGATTTATTAACGTTTACGGTATAAAAATATCAATATATTTCTTATTTGTTTTATTTTTGTGATTTATATTTATGCATAGTCTACATTTTATTTGTACATTCTCATCTTTAGGTAGGTAATATCCACGATATACATTTACAATGTATATTCAACTCTATATCTATGGTACAGAAGACGTTGTTTACTTGTTTCCTAGGTTCTAGCGGCAGACTGAAATTTTATTTTTTCAGAGATATTTAAAAAAGTACTCAATCACATCAAAGGGAGGCGGCATCTTGATTTTTAAAAAAAATATCAAATAATGCAGTGACCTTTCCTGCCTACTGTTATAAACTAGCCAACTGCCATTAGCCAATGAATATAGTAATTTAGTACAGATGTTAATTTCCGCTGTTAATTCTTATAACATAATTTGGTAAACATTTCAACAGTTATAACCGATGGTACAAAAATAGTGTAATGATGTTATAGTACAACGTCTTTTAAGACAGAGAAAAAGCAGATTGCGATGTAAACTAGCGACGGGTTCATTTAGTAGTGGTAGTGGTCCCGAACATTACCGGATAACTGCGTTTCGTTCCATCAGATCACACAACGTCCTTCGACAGTCTCACATTAATACTAAATTTAAAAATTTTATTTATACTTAAAACGTCATATTCATATTGTGCGATTAACAATTCTATCAAAGAATTTCGTGTTTACGTACATCCAGTAATTCCTATGACTATCATAATCGTAAATATTAAGTAACACTGGGTTACTGTCGTAGAAACTAACGTTTCACATTAAACTGGTGCGCTAAGTTTTGAATGACGTTAATTTATTTCATATAATATTATGTGAGTTCATGTCGAGACCACGGAACTAACCGTTACGTATTACCAGCTCTAAGAAAGTGTTTATCTGACGCTGACCTCCACTGAATGGTGGGTCCACTATAAGCAGGCATCGGTAAGCATACCAAATTATAATCGTCGCAAAATATGGCGAAAGCTCTTCGTTACCGTGTCAGTGCATTTGTAAGACTTTACATACAAATAAGGTGACCGTTTGTCATTGATAGTGTGAGATTAGCTTTATAATAAAAAAAAATTGTAGGGAACTATGATTATATATTGAAAGCAGATAAATGTTTTGTTTTAATTTTTTTTTTCTTAATCAGATCGCGACTCGATACTCATGTATCATTTCTTTTTAATACGCTTCTCGCGTGTACGCACGCACGCACGCACGCACACACGCACGCACGCACGCACGCACACACGCACGCACGCACACACGCACGCATGCACGCATGTTCGCTGCCAACGCTAACGGTAACGAAGACTACAGTTTATTTAAGACATTAATTGAGCACAAAAATCGCTTCATACTTACATCAAAGTTACCATGCACTATTTATCATTCTACAAATTATCAACGGCGACGTACCGACACAAGAACTAGTAAAAATTAATAATAACATTATCAATTCATTGACTATTGACATTATAAAAAATAGTTTTGTTCCAACAAAGCTATTTCAGTTGCTGTGTTTTATACGGATTAGTAATGAGTATTTGAAACGTTGGTTATTTTATAACAAGATATAATATACTGTTTCAGTCAACGAATGTTAGAAAGATTAAAGGCATTTCTAAACCAGAGAGATCTAGGATCCCGGTTTAGAAATAAAAATTAAATTCACATCAAACAATTACTTTCCAAAAGTAAATGATTGAAATACGAAATTTCTATACAATAAAGCATGTCAATACAAAGGCAAATGAAATAAAAAATACGAAATTTGTAAAAAATAATAATATAGTAGTTTAAAAAAACTAATAAAATCAGTAAAGGTTTTTGTATTATTACAAGAAAATTAATATAGCATAACATAAGAAACACAATAATATTCAACAAATTATTTACACTAAAGCAATTGCTATAATTTAACAACACGATATTTACACACGTCCCCCGCGTACTATGATACCAAAATAGACGAAGGCTCTCCGTTAGCTTTTAGTTATAAAACAAAATAAATTCATGAAAAAATATCGCTCTCCGTCTAATTCACTCGAGCATAGTACACGGGACGACAGCATTCGTTCCATCAATACTAAAGAATACAACTTAACTTTGTCATAACAGGTAACATCTGACTTTCACACTATAATACATAACGTTCACAACGCCAAAAAAATATGTGTTCTAATATTTCTATACAATATTGCACGCGGTGTGTCTGCTGTATGTGTAAACTAGGCGTACGAGTCAATCAAATTGCCGATCACATATTTTACTCCTTCACAGGAAGCTACCGTCGTATTCGTCGGACCGATCCTCATACACTATACATACATCTAAGGACTTACAATAAAACGAGTTCTCATAGAACATATAAGGATACATATCGACAGTGGATCATAGAACGTTACAGCACTAGCACTACTAAACTACATCACTATCCGTGAGACGGCGTACGTGCTCCCGCGCAGCTATAAATGCAGTGGGGGGGTAGTATTGTGTTTGTCTGTGGTGTCGGGGTGGGGGGTGTAATGTGTTCTCACTGCGACAGAAGTTTCTGTAGCAGTGATGCCTTAGCGGGCGTGTTGCCAGCCGCAGCCGGCTCCTCATCACCGCCCGCCGCCCGCTGTCCCCCCGCCGCCGCCCCCGCCGAGACCTCCTCCGTAGTACTCTGAAATAGCGAATTGCTAACATTCAAAACGATGCCACTACTGTTTTGTTAAACTTTAGAACGGTTGCCGGATTCACCATTATGACATGGGACTAGTCCAATCAGAATGTATAATTTTTAATCCATCAAAATATTAGTGACTTGGATATATTGCAACTCTTTCCGGTACTTCTGGTTATTTTTTTTTTATGAAAGTTTGAATTGAATATGTATTATGAGGAACGATAAAAAAGTATTTATTATTTGAGTGAATATATTTTAAACACAATGTTAACAGTTTCTTTATAACTAGGCAGAGGCTGCTATCACATAATCATCCCCGAAGCAGATAACCATTATTAAAAGTATAAACTTAATAAAAGTAATATAATTTTTAATCGCACCTCAATTATTGCTGAAATTAAAGGAATCGTCATGCATTCATCTTAATGGCTTATAAATGTACGGCACTCGGATCAACGAAATAATTCGTATGCTATTACAACACTTTAGAAGCGGAACAAGAAGCTGTCTAGTGGCAAAAAATCATAAAAATTTAGAATATAACTACACTTTAATAAAATAAACCACCACCTTATTTATTATGGCTTGCGCATGCGAATTACCCCATTTCTCAGTAATAAGCTGAAATCACAGAAACGAGAAACCTATAAAGCGATGACTTATCCATGTCGTCATGAATCACCTAAACTAATATAATAACAAAATGCAAATTACATAATTATTAAATAATATTCTATAAGAAATATTATTGTACATCACATCACATAAGCCTCGTCGATAAATGTGGAAATGTACCAATATGTTCAATCGTATTATTAATAATACGTATGTCAAATATGCTATAATGTAGAACGTCTCAATGGCTCCGATATCTAAAGTCACAATCACGTAAACTATGTGTTAGCGACATGTGTATGCAGTCATTGAGAGTAGAGATATATAAAAAACAAACGTTGGCACATTCCACTTAATCAGCGTCTAAGATAATGATGATCGTTTCGACAACACGCAGCAGAGCAGACTCAATACGAAATTCATAGGTTTGTCTACGGAAATAATGGAAAAAAACACAACCGATATACAAGTGGTGTAGTGACTAAATGTTTTTGGTTTTTTTTTTGGTTGGCTGTAGTCGTTTCTGTCTAGTTCCGGTCGCGTCCCTGGCTTACCGCTGTGCTCTGTTGCGATTCCCAGGCGTTCGGTGTCGCCGCCGCTCTGCCCCCCACCACACCGCCGCCACCTACATACGTACACACGGATACATTGCCAGCGACCAACTACCACACTGACAATGTTTTGTCGGCATATTTTGATCTCGCTACAATATTTAATATACAAACTGTTTAGGATGCTGGATATTGATCTATGTATTTTATGACACCGGACGGTCTTTCTATAAGCCGCCTCTTTGTTTAACAGAAATGTTTTCATTAAGAAAATATTATATCTTGTATATTATTATTATTATGCTACATGTATAAATATAGAGAAAGAGACTAAGGCGGCCATAGACTTAAGGACAAAACAATATTGAGCAATGATTATGAAATTTTAAGGCAAGGTCTATTTTTACTTTGCTCTTAAAATAGAGACTGTCTTGAATGGGGATGAAATTAGAATTCTTTGAATTATTAAAAATTAAAATAAAGAATGAAAAAATTCCTGCGACTGATAAGTTCTTGAAGTTTTCCAATTTTTGGTGGTTAATTTTTATTGTTAGTTTTATGTAACAAAAAAAGTCCCCCGGTAAACTACTTTCTGGAAACTTAATAGAGGTTTCTCAGTAGAAAGAAAGAGCGGAACAGCAAATTTAAATAACTGATTTTTTTTTCTATGAAAAAAAACTGCGCATACTGTCTGTTTCTATTTGATATTTAACAGCCACCAACAATTTTAAGTGTCAATAAAAAAGTTAAAGAAAATTCCCAATAAAAGTGTACTTATGTACCAACATATAGATATATCTATATATAGACATATCTGTCAAATAAATATACACGTTGGAATATCATCCAGTATATTGACTGCGACATTATTTTACTGTACTAAAATTATTGTTCCTTATATGTTAATTGTTACAAAACAATTATATAATTATTTACAAGTAAGTGTATTAATTATTATTATTTTAATAAGCACATCGTTGTGGTAGATAAAGGACGCACAGCGCTCGTTCGAAGATGGTTCGCAACAACGAACGTCTCCACGTCGAAAGAGAGATAGAAGAGAGAAAAGGAGAAAGAAATAGAGAGTGAATTGAAGAGGAGTCGGTGATTTGTTAAGTTACTAACCTGGCGCGGGCATGTCGAAGTTGAGGAGTGGGTCGAGGTCAGGAGCGTGCAGCGCATGAAGCTCGGGCCGGGCTGACCGTGCGCCCACCACTGCACGCAGCTCGTTACGCACGTACTCTGACGTACCCCCGCCCGCCGCGCCGCCCACGCCCACGGTCCCCACGCTGCTCACGCCGCCCACACCTCCCACACCGCCGCCTGCACGCACCCCGGAGTCATCATCGTTACAATAGATTTCGGTTAACAGAGAATCGTCAAAGTTGCCGCCACACCAGTTCCAAACGACTAAAAGATAAGCGCCAGACTGATCCAAATTATTAGAAATATTGCCAATACGGAGTTACTCCAATCGACGCGATACATATTTACTTATTATAATATAGAAAAGCGAAAATACTTCTTGGCATAAAATAAATCGATAGTCATGCACGACGACAGTTAGAAGAATCGCTACAAGGCTACAGTTCGTTACCTTAGTCCAGTTACCGAGATACCGAGTGCCGACGGTCGACGGTCGACGGTCGAGGGGAGGGGATGCGGACGGACCTCGACACTCGGAAAGACTACATAACATCTCAGTATACTCTGAACAACAACTTGGAGACGTCAATGACAGGTGAAGAGTGTCAAATTTCGTTGGATGTAGTTGTCTGTCTCGGGGCGGTCGCTTCATGCTACTCACATGACATCTGGTGGTCGGCGTGCGGCGGGTGCGGCGTGTGCGGAGGGTGCGGCGTGTGCGGGGGGTGATGGCCGTGTGGATGCGCGTGCGGGTGAGGGTGCGCGTGCGCAGGGTGCGCGCCGTGCGCCACGCGCCGCCCGTACTCCCCGCAGTAGGCCCCCGCTTCGCTCTCCTCATAGTAGCCGCCCACTGCCACACACGCCTCATATAGTAACTCTAACCGAGAACCCGTCCTGAACCTACCTACTTGGGTGCCCGTAACGGTCGGATCGAGTCATTGGTACCGGCGCGACCTTCCCCGCGTCGATAAAATGCCCCCGACCCCCTGAGGACGCTGGGAATTATCGAAAATACGGCCAACCGCCTCTACGGGGCATGCGACCGTTCTTTCAAGCTATCTATCTATCTATAAGACTAACTTCTACCCATAAGAGTAAAATTACGAGTCGTATATTATGAAGGCATAAAAACATGTCATGCAATTAGTTATTAAAATTTTTATGCGACTTCGGAATTATCTTAAGCTCTCACGTTATATCTACTTGGCATGCTGAAGAGTTTGTCTGCTTATTATCATGCTCGATTCAAAATATACTGAAGAAGGAGGAATCTAGGACTACCTTAAAATAAATTAGTATATAATATGCATAAGCGTACCAGAAAACCTTGGATCAGACTGAATAATTGGAGAACTATAAAATACTTTGTATTACTTGCATTAGGTAAATAAATATTTACTTTAGATACGTGAATAAGGACACAAATTAAAAAACACAATGTTCGTGTTGGTCGGTTACACTTTGAGATCAATAAAAAATAAATAAATGTTAAATATTACTTTGCATTACGGGGATAAGTGTTTCGTCCCATGCATATTTCAGCTAGATTTTCTTTGTACCAACTCTAGATGTTGCAATCTTTTTTACAGAATTATTAGATACATAAGTGTTTAATTTATATTAGGAATATATCATTTTTCGTATTGTTCTATGATTTAAGAAAAAATGTTTTAAAGTCATTGTATTGTTTCTAGTGTCAAATTATGAATGAGATATAATACATCCGTGTCTGTCTGTGTTTGTGTGTGTGTGTGTGTGTGTGTGTCTGTGTCTTACCAGGATGCGGACGCGGCGCTCGATGGTAAGGTTGCGGCGCTTGCGGCGTGTGCAGCGCCGCTGCGTAAGAGTTCCCGCCAACTCCCTGACAAACAAACATCATATTACAACGCTAGTAGTTTTAAGTCACTACGCACGAACAAGTAAATGTCTAACACTCACGAGCTGTCTACTCAACATGGGATTTTGTTGAGATGAAGTTAATTTATTTGTACCATAATTCGTCCCCATTTGATCTGAAAGTATGACAGATATTTAACGTGTAGTTATTTTTGAGTTAATATTATTGTTTGCAGCGATGCCTTGGATCGGCAGAACTCACTGGGCTGGTGATATAAGTGATGGTAGTCGTTGCGCGTTAAGGCTACGTTAGGCGGTGTCGCGGACACCAAGGCGTTAATTGTGGAACCCAGGTCGGGCTGGGGCTGCTCGGCGGCCTGGAAACACAATGGTTAATTAAACATACACGATAAAGTCGACCGATATTGTGTTATTAATACAATTCAACAATCTTATTTGTGTTTCTCACCAATTATTTATAATAAGACCACATTCCATATAAAGCGAATATTGTTAATAGTATAAATAAATGTGGATAATTATGAATTAACTTATCAATTAATTAAATTATTAATTAATTAAAATATTCACAAACAATGAAAATAAATACAGGTAACGAATTGTTAGAATTATCCTTGTCGGTTACTATTTTAAGAGAGACCTCCAATTGATATTAAGAAATCTTCCATTTTTATATGTAAATTACAAAATCTTTAAAATTGCAAACAACACAACGGAAACTCAAATAAGGCTAGTGAATCATATTTTATTGGCAATCGTTCGCACAAAAAATCTATAGTGCCTACAAGTGCGAGCCAAGGTCGCTTATTCGTTTCAAGGTTTCGTTAAAAAACTCAGAACGTTATCGAAAGACCGTTGATATTACTTTTGTATATTTATTGAAATGACAATTATTATGAAACAACTAATTCCTGATACACGATGTATCGATTAACTTAATCGCCATCGAGTTGTACTGCAACATTTTCATGTAATGATTTTGGATACTTTCGTAATTTTCAAAATGTAATTATCATTCAAAGATATATTAACTCATCAACATTGTTTTCACAAAATGTTAATTTTTATATTAATTTTCTTAGACATATTTGTACCTCAGGCGACACGAGAAGCGACTGCGAGCGCTGCATTTGTAGCAGTCGTGCCCGCTGCTGTTCCACGAGGGCGCGGGCCCGGGCTCCGTCCGCGTCTCGCGACACTAGCCCGTACACGTTGCCGACGCCCACGCCGCCCGACATAGTACACTGTCCGCTCACGGAGCCCTACGACCATGTACACCTTAACAATACGTCGACTAAACACGACATATGCCACCTTCACCTTACGTACCGGACTCTGCACCGGGTACACGGGCGGCACGGGACTCGACGACACAGGACTCTTAGTCGCCGTCTCGCACTGCATGAGACTTTGCGTTATGGCGTTTATGACGGCGTTTTTCTCTTTAACACCCTGAAATTAAATTTACATATTCAAATCCACTTTAATATAAACTGTGAATATAAAAAAATATATGTTTCGTGTACGTCAAATACCTGATAGTCTGATCGAATCTGTCGATTACTATCCATGTCCATGATAGCGACGTCTGGTGCGGGCCTGTCATTGTACGGCATGTTCTCGATCACCTCGTCTAGAATATCAGACAGCGCTTGGTCGCTGGGGACCTCGCTGTCTCCCGAACCACTTTGGGATCGCGACCTGTTATATATATAACATAAATTCTAATTAATGACGGAAGAAGAGCTTTTGAATTAAACTTTATAATTGTCTTGATCTAAATACTATATATGATATCGCAAAAAAGGCGTCTGGTGTTCATACCCTTGGTTATTATAGGGGTGATGTGCGGAGGGTGCCGCGTAGTGAGGCTGCGCGGCCACTCCGGCCTGGTACGAGTTCCGCGACACGCCTTGCAGCACCATCTGCAAGTGACTCTGGACTGGCATCGACTGGGACGTCTGGAGACCCATACTCGAAGGACATTCCGCACTTGGAGCGGATGACACAGGCCCAGCACCGTTCATACTGCTGCCTCGGTTACTATTGACACGTATACTATTAAATAATGTGTTGAATTAGGAAATATATAAAATTTCATTTACCACTTAGTGAAGAAAACCTATTTTATGAGAATATTATAAAGGAATGTATATACTTTAAATGACTGCGATCCAACTAACCTAGTGTTGAGGACAGTAGAGATGGTGGGATGGATGAGGCGCTGCTGCTGCTGCATATGATGCGGGCGTTGCATCTGAGTGTGCGGGGGCTGCAGCGGCGGGGGGCGGGCGCGCGGCGGGTACGAGCGGAGGATGGTGTTGGGCAGCGGCAGCGGCGTGGGCGGAGTCGTCTGCTGCCGCGCTAGTAACGACACCAAGATCTGGTTCTTCTGACAGAGAGCGCTCATACCGGCGCTGCTGGTGGCGGGACTCGTAGACCCGGACGCCGCGCTTGTCACCACGGTCACATTACCGGCGTTTGTCGCGCTTGATGATACCTGGGAGATTTTTTATTTTTTTAGCATTCCATAAATGTAATGAATGACAAATAAATTTGTTTACAAGGCTAAAAACTGATCGTACATATTTAATAATGATATTTTTTTATCTTCCGAGAACTTGAAAAATGGTGATCTATCAATCTCTTGTCTAAATATCTTAATAGCAGTTAGTAACTAGTTGTACCTGCTGATTTTCAGGCGTCACTCTTTTGATATTACTCGACGACGCTTTGGATTCCTCAAACTTTCTTTTCATGCCGGCGATTCTATCCATGTACATATCGCTGCCCTCCTGAGAGCGTCCGTTGCTCGAGGGGCCGTTGCTGTTAGACAGCAACTGCGATAGCACACTAGTCTGGGACGGGCCGCGAGAACTATCTGTAGAATTTCTTCTGCTGTCATCTCCATCCTCGTCTGATTTGTCATTTAGTATCTAAAATATATACAACGATGTAAACCAACCGGTCACTTGTAACCGTATAACACTATTCATTTACACAAGTCACCTTGAGCAACTGATTGTTGTGCATGACGGGCTGATGTGTGCTGTGGTGCGGCGGCGGACGAGCGTGCGCCTGCGCCGACTGCAGAGGGGAGCGCGCGGACGCGGGCGTTAAGGGCGTATGCGGCGTGTGCGGGGTCTGCGGCGTGTGAGGAGTGTGCGGCGTGTGAGGAGCTGAAGTTTCGCTACTGGTTGCTTCTTCATCCTCCTGCTTGAGGAGATCCTTTAGGATCTGGTTGTTAGAATTGGCGTCGGTGGAGGGACCGCTCTTCTTGATGAGCAGCGACCGCAGCCGGTTCGGCTTCTCGTGTGATACACCCTGAGCGTCTACCGGAGAGGTGTGCGGATTCAATTCTTCACTATTTTCTTTCCGCTCCTTCGAGTCCTCCCCGCTCATGTCACCCATAGAAAAGGACTGCGGCCAAGATTCGAGGTCGAAGTCGTTCATACTGAACTGTGGGTCGGCGGGGCTGATGGCACACCTGTACCGCGAATCGGACGAGGAAGTTTCCCCGTTGGCGACTGACGTCATCAGAGGACCGCCGAGGGAAGGCCGCGAACCTCCGGGTTCGAGTATGCCGATATCATCATCGGTGAGCACCGTGTTCGTTGACATTATGAAGTCAGGTTCACCGACGGTAGGGAAGAGGCGAGCTTGAGCGCTTACTCTTATTCGAGGTGTTTCGGACGTGATACGTAACCGGTAAGGTTCACTGACCACCAGCAGACCAGCTCGAGCCACTACTTCTTGAAGATGAGCGGAAACACGGGCACGATCACTACTCTCAACGAGATCTAAGTAACGAGTTCCCAAAAGAGATACAGGAGAGTTCATACAGTTTTCGACACCGGACAAATCACAGGCTGAAACAATTTATATACTGTTAGCCTACATCACATGTAACATTGACAAACGAAAATGTACGGAGCAGTGTGATAACCTAATATGAACTAATAACAAGCCCGCTGCGGACAATGAAAAGATATAGTCTCAACTTTCTCAATATGGTGCACTCAAGGCTTCGCACCAGAGTATCGGCACATAATAGGATTAATCATTATTTGTTTTTATAATCACATTATGGTTTCGTCAACTTTTTGAATCTTTGAGAATATGTTATGATTAAACAAAAACCTAGTATTTTCACCGTAAATTAATTCTACTATAATTTTCACTAAAGGAAATAAATATTCATAGTCTTATGTATGAATTTACTCTCTAGGGTTTCTCTGTCTGTAGGTGTAAAAGTAAATAACTCTAAAACTCAAAGGTAGGTTAAAAAAATAAAACATAATAACATTATGTGTGTGGCTGTGGTATCTGACGTTTAATTTATTGCAGGCATCGGAATCATTGTACCAAATTTTTTTGATACCACCTCCCTGGCAAACGTCTTCTTATCTATGGATGTGTGCCGTACCAGGAGTGGACATACTTTGCTGACCGTACAAATTCGATAGACCTGTTCATAATAAAACTCACACAGTATATTAAAGTTACAGTCCAATCTGAAGACGATGGTGGGTACGGCGTCGTTGGAGATAGCGGCCGACTCGCAGCGCCGAATGACGCACATGACGGAGCCGGCCTCCTCCGTGGACGAGCCGCGCACCGGCGCAGCGTGGATCACGGTGTCCACGAAACTGGACACAACATTCATTAACACACTTTATAAAAAATTACTTCCAAATATGTACTCGAGAGATCCTTACATATCATTACTAATATACATCTTCAATGAGCTAAACAATATGCTGCCGAATCTAGCTTCGGTGCTTCTGAAGTAACCTCGAGATTAGAGTCAGTAAGTAATGTTGTTGGAAATGACATAATCCATTTATTTATTTTTTTGTCTTGGTTTTCGCTCCCACAGAAAATTTTATTATTTTATACAATAAGAGCTCGATTCCGAATCCAACTATTTCACTTTTGAGAGAAAAACTTTGTTTTTATATCCTCTTTATCTAAATTGTAGTCAAACGTCTACGAAGTTTATTTAACTACTGCGTAAGCTGAGGCAGCGTTATAAAAGATACTTAAATCAGATTTTTATCATTTGTAATGCAAATTTCAATATATTATCGTATTTGACCTATATATGTTATGAAAACATTTGAAATAAAATTGCGAAAATGAAAATCTTTTGTCTGAGTACGGTATTGAGTAATGGCAACTTAATCATATTATTGATAAGAATTGAAGGCGGAACACGCATTGTAATTTTATGACTTGTGTGTCACGAAACAGATAATATTATATGAAACCGTTATTTATTTCGTGTAAGTCAGTTGATGGAACATCCAGCACCAACCTGTCACCATCGGTCACATTGGCGTCCTTTATGAGTAGGCGGGCGTGAATGTATTGAAACTTATCAGATTCCGAGGAGCCCCAGGCGAAGTTTTGTATATTTCTCAGCAATGGCTTTATTTTAGCATGGTCATCGGCATGCAATAGCGAGAATATTGATTTTTTATATAACTCCGTCCTTTCAGCTAGGATAAGATCTTTAATATTTTCCGTGACACATTCGATTTCGCCTTTCGAGTTAATTTCCATTAATATTAAACCCAGGACGCCGGTGTAATGTTTGATTGCCTGCCAAGACAAAGAAATTAGAACCTTATTGTTTTATATATAATGATATTGTCGTATGATTATATAAGAGCATACCTCAATAAGCGTGCTTAGCTCGGAATACTGGAATCCGGATGAAGTTTGGTGTTGAGTGGAGCTGACTTCTCCAGCCTGTACTGGTGAGAGGCATTGGAGGACGCGGAGAGGGCAGTCTCCGGGGCAGTCCCGCCGCCGCTGCAGTACGTCCTCTATCTGCCGCGTAGCCTCTCTCACTATACCGTTCTTATCAGGCTGCTTCACCTCCGCCAGGCACGTACCTAACAGTTCCTCTAGCTGGTTTATAACCTCGTTCTCGAGTTCACGGCGACGCTTCTCGTTGTGACACTTGTTCCTGAAAACAACCATACCCATTTTATTGTGCGAAATCGACAAGCGTAAATTTAAAACGACAAAACAACTAAAATAAAAACATTATCTGATGAATTAAAAGCCACTAATTAATGCGAGTGTGACGTTCAATGTATATCAATTGATGATAGAACAGAAATGGAGGCGTCACATATAATTTTCTATGAGCTTTCTATTAATAATTACATACACGTATTAAATTTAAAGAAAAATTCCATTCCACAGCACATCTAGTTGGTAATATTGCATACAAGAGCGTATCTCACTCAGATAACTGTTATATGCAATTATAATTGCGGCATCTTTAACATACGCGCGTTTGTCACGCATCTGGAGCCATTCTTATTACGCTTGACGTTAACGCAAATTTAAATTAAATCTCACATAACAATGGACACATATAATATCCATAATGTTATGTAAAATGGCATTTCATCTTATGTAATAAATTAAACTTTCACTCTAAAGCATATTCGCTTACCTCGGCTCTGTGTGTGTAAAATCAAAGTAGAAATAAATATTCATAAGTATTAAATTGTGAATTATTAAGATAATAATGTTAGGACTGTATAAGTGTCTAACCGAACTATATAAATTTAATAGAAGAAAAATATATAAGGAACAAAAATTTCTTGAATCATATATATTTTAAATAACGAAAAAAATTATAAAATCGTTAGATTCCCACTTAAAATTTTCACAGTCTAATGTATATTTATAGCTGATATCCGTGTAATTGGTACCGATATAGGAATAAATTTTTAGACTATGGCGTGCCAAAACAAGTTATTAATCTAGAACCGTATACCTATCAACGAAATCGTTTCCTGCTTCACAGTACCGACAGTCCGCCGTGTCCGTCATTAGATTCGTAACGCGAAAAACATTTTTATAACATTTTAATACAATCTGTTAATATTATATAAAACTCGTTTATTTCATCATAAAATTAAATAAAAGAAAATGTCTATTTTGTCATCAGACCGCCCTAAAGATGTTAATAAAAGCTAATTAGAAAGATTGACGTCCACTCTTTATAGAATTAGTAGTAATTTGTAACAACATTGACATTCACGGATGTAAAATGTTATCAAAATTAACGTATTTGGGCCATAACTTAAGATAGACACAAGTATATATTTAAGAATCCTTGCTTTGAAGAAGAACAAATGACACATTTTCTTATAACAAGACGCACTGATTGACATCTGAAATTTTAATTTTATTAACAACGCAAAAATTAAAATGGGAACAAAAATAAAATCGCTTGCCCGTACACATGTAACAATCTCTGAGATACATCGTTTATATTGAAATCTCTAATACGTACTGTTGAGATTGTGGCTTAATGTCTGACGACTTTTTTCTTATCTTCTTACCGGGCGCGGTCACGCTCATCTTGCCCTGCATCCCCCTCCATGTGTCTCCCGGTTGGAGGTCACAGGATTCGATTCTACGGAAGCAGCAAAACATAACGTACCATTATTATACTATGACTATAAAACTATCTTCATATAACAAATGACTATTTATATGAGAAACGACATAAATTACTCCGTAAGTTGCAAAAGGCTAAATTATATCTAAATACGGATGAAAAAGATCTTTATAAATTCGTGGTACGCTTGAAAAACCTTTGTTCTACTTATGTCTGACCTTCTTTGTGTAAACGTAACCGAAAGATTATCACGAAAAAAAAAATATTATAAAACCAACTTCGTTTTTGTTTTGTTTATAAATTCCAGGTATTAGTGAAACGTTAAAGACCACACGTAACAAGGAATATGTTACCCCCCTCCTTTATCTGCAAACAAAAACTACACCTATAGCTAGTAATATTTTCTGAGAGTGGAGATTAATTACAACAATATCCATTTATTTAGTTTTAATCTTTACATTTTATATAGATTACTACTGCACAATTTATATGCATAGCACAGTCGTATTATCCCTTCTTAGCATTGTTCTCAATCACGTGATTCAAAAATTGTATGTAATCAATTAAATCTAAAGTTATGGTACACTTATCAAATAGTAAATGTTCGCGAATGATAACCCTTAGCGAATGCCAAGTACATAGTTGAATGCTAAAGTGAGACGGACATACAAAAGCGACGCCTGCCGAGGACCGAGGAGCCCCACAACGCAACCTCACTGTGACGGGCGACTGCGCAACCTTGAAATAATAATGTTCGGAATAACAACGCGCCATGAGACTCACTAAAAGAAAAAAAAAAGAATATCAACAATTCGCAAAAATGTTTGAATTCTTCAATAAATATATCGAAAATTCTTACAATGCAACCTTGAATATATGAAATTGAATTGTTATAAAACTAAGGTTACAGATACATACATATAACGTAACGATTTTATTATCTGCATAACCAAAGAGAGAAACTTTGTTCGCGTGTGACTGTTCGACGTCGAGTCTCATGCACGGTTATGGGCTACGATTATTATGAATTTATTATAATATTTCACTGTCGAATATCGAAAAAAATATATACTAAGAATGACTAATATAAGTGATGCAAGGCCATGAACATATAAATATGTATTATAAAAGGAATTAGTTTGGACCAAGTAACGAAGCTGTCTGTGTGACAGGTAAAAAATATAATGTAATTAATGAAAACAGGATTTCAAGTTCGAAAGTCTTTGTTGGGTAAAAGCTTAACAGAATGTTATGTTACCCCACGATGACGAATAACAATTGAGTAACAAATGAAACATTGAAGAGAAACGTTTATCTACTTTCACTGTTATTATCTTAAGGGTAAAAGGAGGCGAATATATGAATGAGTAATTAAATAGAAGTTGCAATATAAATATACGTACCGAATAGAAATTGATTTATTTCTCTTATATATTTTGACAACTCATTTATTACAATCTAAATTATATCTTAAAATAATAAATTCAATGACGTCATCTACTTAAAAAAGTATACGTCATTAAATAACTTGATGTCATCACGTTTATATGGAGACGGATCAATGTGAGATTATTGATTGAGATGATATTTACGAGGGAATGATTCGCCGAAAAAAATGTCTATCATTTGAATACTCTAAAAGTATGAAAAATAATGTCTCAAACTCCCATCATCTTCATGATACCTCCTTGATAGAAAAAAATTCCTGTAGCGAGTTAAAGTTAAATGCAATGTAACGAAATTATGATTATTTTGTAAACTATTTCAAGCTTTCGACAGCAATGGAAAATTAATTGAATCTACTTTTATTTACAACGATATCATATGTATGAAATGTCGCCCAGAATGCAGCTAAATATAATCAATCAAATCTACAGCCCGTATCGTCTTACGAATCGAGAAAATCCCAATAAAACAAAATATTTTTTTTAACATTATGCGAAATCAAGAAAATGCAGTGAAACTTTTAATTTAATATACTGGCACATATTTCGATTTCGATAAGAATACTGATTATGAACAAATCGATTAGTTCAACACCAAGTAGCATTTAGTAAGCGTTGCTTTCACAAAATAAGCTCGTAATGTCCCTTGGATTTGCTCTATTCGTCGAAACGAACTTTATTTAACAGTATTTAATTTATTGGACAAATTTATTTATTTAATTCTTTTTGTACTGTATTTTTAATAGCTATTGGCAATTAGTGTCACCATTGTATAGTAATACAATGTTATTTTGTACCGATATTTCGGTTCTATATTGAACATTGTGTTCAAAATGCTTTCCGATCCTTGGCAAGTCGTCTGATTGTGGTCGAGTTTCATCCAGTTGGTACTAATAATAATATAAGTTGATGACATTACATCCACCGTAACATACTAAATAAGTCACGCTATATTAAAATAATAAATATTGTTGAACTGGTCTATTAATTGTTATATTTATAAAATAGACGCCGATTATGTTATAAATAATAATTTCCTTACCAACAAAGTTATAAGAAACATACATATTTTCTAATTAAAAAATAAATTACCATAATAATTACGCGGATTCCGTAACAGAGCAAGCATAAACGTATTCTAATGTAACCCTTAATATTTAATTAGAACGAACATCTGTCATACAATTTATGTTATATAATATAAAAACTGGAGTAATATAAAGAACAAACAAAAGAATACGAATTTAATGGGTTTAGTAATCTGTATACCGAGCTTCCGCCTTTTTAACTCCTTGAATGAAGAAGCCAAAAAAAAAATAAAGGTTTCACGTACATTGTGTTTGAATAGATGGCACCACTCCGTTTGATCATAGCCATAAATCACCTGCAGTTAGTTACAGCTAGGCGCTACCAAGTAATGTATATTTAATCTTGATCACAGTCTATTTACTATGATATAATGATCATAAAATATGTTATTTTGTTTATATCACTATAGACACTTCATTATACATTAAAATGAGACATTTATAAACATATAAATTTCTTACTAAATGAATATTGTTATGAAATAAACGATCACGGTTATAAAACATTTCTTTTACAAAAATAAATATTATCCGTACAAATATTATAGACACGAAAGTGATTCAATTTGTGCGCCACATTTTCACACCAAAGCCGAATGAACTGAGACTTTGATATTGTGGTGGATGAAATCTAGACAAATAATCATCATTTCAGTATTATGAATACAACAAGTACGGAACCCCATACAAAATGTATGAAAGTTAAATGACAAGGTATAAACCTCGCTACTACTAACTTGTCTATTTTTTTATAACTCAATTATAAAATTAAATTGAATTTACACTTCCATCAGACAAAAACGAAATCACAATCGATTGATAAACGGATTCCTGTCTCTTTAAAATAAAGGACAAAAAATCTATTGCATAATATTAAAAAAAAATCTACAACAATTTGAAACAGTGAGTTAATATTTATTAAAAATTCGATCACTGGCGTCAAAAACAACTACAGTGTTTTGATGACTCATTTTCTAATTATGAAAAGTGACGAAATAAAAAAATAAATAAAAGGAAACCTCTAGTAGTAATTTAAGATATAGAATATTGTTGTGCTAGAGTAAAAAATATAATGGGTTAATAAATTCATAAGTTCCATTGTTGAACATTTTGAAAAGTATATGTTTAGTGTTTAATTACACAAACAAAGATTGTTTGTTCGTCATATAAGATCTAATTGCCTTACAAGGACTCTGCAAACAGATAAAAAGTTCATCACTCCAATTTCTTAATTCAACTCTCAAGCAGAAATCTTGTATTTAAGAGATAATCTACTTCATGTCCTTCAAACAACGAATCTGTACTGCCAGGTCTATAAGTGTTTAATATTCAAGTGCCGCTTTCTATTTTATCACCTAGTGAACAATAGTATCGGGTATAGGCTAAGGTTAGAGAAAGTACTCTCTAAAAACGCAGTTTAGAAGTTATTGTATGTATTACATTGGAATATATACAATAATTTAGAACTATATTTTTGTTACCTTTCGGTATAAAAAAAATTTAGTCTATTTAATTTAAACACGTCATCCACGATTCAATCACGACATTGATTTCAACATACTTTCTAGTTAAAATAAACATTCGAAACGTTTGTTATATGATCTTAATTTTTTAAGCGAAAACACTTGTTTAATAAGTACATTACATAATATGTTACTGATTCTTTTCTATTATAAAATGTAAATATATTATAAAACTTATACAAGTTGTTCCAGCACGGCACATGGCCTCAGTTCCGGCCTTACATCGACATATTTAGTTTCATTAACATAGGTATTACAGCAACTGACACTCACGTGTAACGTTTAGAGTATTTTAATATATAATATTCGATGTATAAACGACAACTTTCATATAACTAACAAATAAGGAATAAAAGCTAACCGAGTGTAAGAACACACCCTTATCAGCCGGTATTCGAGACGCAGAATTATCTCGTGTCTCAATATCAAACAAGGGCGAAGCTGAGATTAATCATGTATCACTAATTACCTTGAAAACGTGTTAACGACAGCCACATCTATATCATAAAAAAACTCAGCCAGTCCCTCAACCTCGGAGTCAGGTGTCAACGAGGGTGGTAAGGTAGCCGTCGGCGAGGCACCATCGGCGGAGTGACCCGCGCTATTGAACAGCACAGGCTCTGCTTGAACCATCGGCAACATGATTACAGTTTACACAAATATTTTACACTTCCACCGCTTTCAAAACTAAAATCTTCATGAATAACTCTCAAACAACACAAATTATATCTGCATCCAAACACACACTGCATTGCGCCACGCTTGCTGTGACGCTAATTTTTCGCATAAATTTTAATGTTTCAATTAATCTAACAAACCAATTTCGTGATAGTTTTTATTCATACAGTCATTAATCGTGAGCCATGCACTGACTCGATTACGCAGCTAATAAAGTAATGTAATTTTCTATCGATACTCGTGCGAAACGTTCACTACAAAACGACGATGAAAGTCAACTGAAAGGCGAGACATACATATATGTACATCCTTGTCTACATCACAAATTATCAACACAGTACCGCGGCGGCGCGATACGACACAGGGTCGGTGCGCGCGGCGGAGCGGCGCGGGGGGAGAGACGGGGGTAGAGGGACACGGTCGTTGAGGGAGGAGGGAGAGCGGTAACTGCAGACTGGTTCTAGCATAACGCTGTTATATTCGCACCCACGTCACACCGACCAAGTGAATCTCATTCCCTCTCACTCTACAACACGAATGACAAACTACGTTTTGTCGATTCAATCCGACGAAGTACGAATATATATTGTTAAAATTATGATAAATAACGATTTAAAATCATTATTGTTTATAAAATAAAACGAAAGTAATTAATATGATAATATGGACATTTACAGTTTTGTTTTTCCCAATCGAATGATTCCGCGTTGCTTAGTAAATATCCGAAGAGCTGAGTAGAATTATAAATATTGTACCATTTCATTAACAAATATTATCGCACACTATTGAAGCAGCGGATAGCGACGGCCACAAGTGTATCCATAGACATGAAAGTGAAATGGAACAGTATTCGTGTCAAGTGCACAATTTAGATAACAAGGTCAACGTATTGCATAACTTATTTTAGTGATATTACCGATTTAAAATTTAGCATTAGGTCATATAAACAACATTAAAGATACTATTTATACTATAAAAAAAAAACAATGATTAATACATCTTTGAAGATAAAGAGGATAAATAATTATGTTTTTGTATATGTATCGTAAATATATAAAATTGGAATAAAATGTTTGTTCTGTGTGTAAAACCTCAGAAAACTCCATTAAGGATTTCTAAATAAATCACGCACCATAAACGTGATACGCACAATGCGACGTAAAATGACGACAATCATTTAAAAAAGGAACAAAAAAATATTATAGTACCAAAAGACTATACATGTTGCTCTTTGCATGCACATTATAAACAAATAATTAGTGTACTTTGAATAAAGTATCATCGGAGGAAGAGCGAACACGCGCGGCCTGTGCAGATATCGGTGCAAGCGGCCCCGCCGATGTGTGTCACTGGGTCACGGCAATGACGTGGCACACGGCCCCGGCGAGCCGCGCACTTCATTTTAATTCCGCTTCGCCGGTGTCTTCGATACAAACGTATGTTCTAAAACGCTCACAAACCTATAAACCGTTTGACACATACGTCCATAATGGCCTATTACAAAAAAAAAGGCCCCACCAGCCAGGCAGCCACAGAAACGCTAATGACATTGACCGACTGAGCGAAACGCACTCTATGACGATTCATATTAGACGTACAAATAAAACAATATCAAGGAATTATTATTGTAACAGATTCCCGGTAGAATGTATAACGTATCAATAATGAATTAGTGTTTTTTTTACATTATAATATTAAAATATTTATATTTCATATTCGTGTATTTTATGACGGTTAATATTTTTTTATAAATAAATCTCTATTCGCCTTCGATATTGTTTTTATTTCTATATTAATACTTGAGATATTTTTAAATATGTGTAGTTATTATCACAAGTGGGCTATTTCTTTTATAAATGATATTTGTTTATTATTTTATATATTCTCCTTATACTTTTACTGATTCATTGTATTAGAGAGTTTTTAAATATGTTAATAAATATTTTTAGCGTACAAAATAATTCTAAGGATATTCCGTAAGTCACATTACACTTATAGTATTAGTTGAGGAAAACTTAAACCTTCCTCAGCTACCTGACATCTGTTATATATTCCTAGCAAGTTTACTAAACTACATTCTATGTACGTTACCGTAACCTTAATTGCTGTAGCCGTACTTGAAATCGTTTAACTAAACTATTTTATAACTAAAAATACAGGAACCTACGTAAAATTAAATATTATTTATTGTTAAAATATGTTTTAATATATTGTATCAGTGTATACAGCTGAGTATGCAAGCTTTACATCAACGTGCCTTAGCTAACATTAGTTGAAAATGTACCGACATACTTCTAGAGCTCTTCATTCAGGGCCATTCGTTTGCGGTTATGCAACCTTTATCAATGCTTATGAATGAAAAAACGAGAACACTATCGGTTTTCGGTAACAATATAACTGATACTAGGTTCGTATACTGCTCGTAGCAGTAAAGTTTTTATTACCTTGTCATACAACTATACTTTAATATATACGATACATATATGAGTCGTTCGATTAACATTTTAACAAAAAAAACTACATTCTGGAAACAAAAATAAGAGATTTAAAAAGCTTAAATAAATTCATATGAAGTTTAATTTCTATCTCATCAGTCTTTTTGGTGAAAACGGCTGAGCGAAGGCCTCTTCTAACATGGAGGTTGTTAGAGCATTAATCACCACGCTTGCTCAAAGCGCATTGGCGATTTCAACCTTATAATTTTAAATTATCAAACCTTCAACATATTTTTCTTCACCGTCCGTCCAGTACAAGTAAGTAGTATATATATATATATATATATGAGCTAGACTATAATTACTATTATCGTACCTAATCTAGTATCAAAAATTCTATTAAAATTAAATAAAATCTGGATAACTACTTCTAAATGATATTTATCCATAAGTACGTATGGCTAATAAGAAACATTTATTATTTTTGTAACATGATCAAGACAATAATTGTATTATAACTGTCCTCAGCAGATTAATAACTATGAACCCTCAGGGGAGAGTGCTGCTGGATAACAAAGTGGACGTGTAATAAGTTCTTAAGTGGCGTAACATATTGTTGTGGGACCGGGTGACATTTTTCAGATCATTCTTATAAATAGCAATCTAGAATGTGATGTTTGGCTTTCATATATCTAGTGTAGCCTTGTGTGTTCACTGTTAAAATAAAAAATACATAACATACCATACAACTAGGCTAGTTTGGTTGAACAAGGAAATCCTTGTACAAATCCTTCAACGACTCGGTTAATGTACTGATATGTCGCTGAGAATTTCACAACTTTATATCATTGGTTGTATAGTAATTACGTATTATAAAATTCCTCGAATTTCGAAGGATTTGTTGTGTTTTGTGACATTAGTCAGAGGTATTCCAATAACCGTACGGAGAATTAAATGATAATTAATGTGACCCACATAAAATAATATAAGGATGTTCTGTCTGATGAAGATCATTAAATATATTAAGCACAAACCGTACAAAGTTATTTTGTGACGTCATTAAAGTTTGTAGTTATATCTGATAATATCAAGTAACTACTAATATATAAGTAATTGGTAGTGTAAAAACTAAAAACATATATCATAGTTAATTTCATACGAGTTGTTTAAATCGGTTAGTTTATAATTTATGGCTAAAAAAATAAGAGAAGTTTATATCTTATAACAGTTATCGTAACATAATAAAGCTTTCATAAACGGCACGTGTTATTAAAAC
>DVQP01000290.1:0-25988 GCA_018231745.1 Danaus eresimus
AAATCGCGTAGTAAATCCGAAATTATATTAGTTTTATTTAAATGACTCGCGAAAAGCTTAGATCTCATTAGGCATAGTTTTATACCCATGGACAAAAAAATCCGCTATTTAATTTTTTTTTATATGAAACGTAATACTTTCAAACTAGCCATTTGAAAATACAAAAACATTAAAGCGAGAGAGCATAAAATGAAAAACTAAAATATGACTGACATTAAGTCTTTTTTTTATAAAACAAAATTATTATTATAAGGATTAAAGTAACTGCTTTTTTAAATATGAATTGTCAAAATTAAGTTATTGAGTACTAATTAATGGAGATATATCTGGGCAAATCGCCACAAATATATATACGGCCATCCATGGCAAAATAGTAGCAGCTAACCATAAAGCACGGTTATGAACACTGCGATGTGTACGGAAAATTATTAAGTACAAAGGTTTTGTTATTTTTCGTTCTTGCTTTTTCATCTTTCTTATAAACAGATATGTAATGAAAAAAGCTTAATCATAAATAAATTATATCCGAATAAAAGGTAATGTAAAATATGACACATTAAGTATTATTTTTACTTCTACAATTCGCTATCACTAGTCACTGGGATTGCGGAATGTTTTGTCTATGCCATAATGCCGCCATTTTTATTTATTTAACGAATTAAAATATAATACTCATGCTTGGTGCACAACACGAAAGAGTTTGTTTGATGTAATATGGCGTGTTATTTTAAAGACTCGAATTAAGTCACCGCTTACGGCTAGAACAATAAAAAATAACGTACATATATAACAGTTTAATCAATTTGTATAGTATAATATATTATATTATTAAACAGGACTAAGGTTAAAAATAATTCTGTCAAATCGTTGTATGTTAAATGAAAAAAGTAGTTGGTCTCGAATGACAATTATTTTTTTTTTCAATAGAAACTGGATGGAATTTGAGTATCATTCAGCTATTTCATTGTTGGAAATAAATGCGACGGCAATAAACATACTATTCCGAAATAATCTATCTTTAAATTAATCAAGAGTTCCAACTCTTTGCTGTGGGCTAAACGAACAGGGTCTCAATGCAACGAAATTATGAAGATGAAAAGCTGGTAGAGTAATTATATTGTCAATGGACAATATAATAAGAATATTACTTAATTTAGTACTACTCCTAACCAACAAACTCCTACCAACTGACCACAACATTACATTTTCAACTGTTTTTGTGATACCCTTACTATAAAGTAGTTACTGATACAGTTTGCCATCTGCAGGTGAAACGCTTAACTAGTTTGTAAACGGGTAATGTAAGTTGTTTGTTCAAAAATATTTAGATGGCGTTAAAAACACATGAGTATACAATATATTATTCAATTGTTCTAAATCTACTACTAAATAGGGAAGGAATTCGTTATATTACTTGGTAACGTACGGTTAAAGCATGTTTGATTGTAGTTAAATTAATAAATAATAAGTCATACTTTTATTTTTTGTTTTAATATTGCTTTTTATATATTCTAATTGGCTGAAGGGAGGTACGTCGTAAGGTCATCCAGAATTTAATTAATTTATTGAAACAATTATAAAAATTAATCCATTTAATAAAGTAAGTATCCCACTCGGTCCTAATGTGATGCCTGACGATATTAAAATGATTGCTCTTTGGCAAATATGGCGGGCGGCTGAATTATACAGCGGAAGCAAATATTACCCTCGCAAACATTCGTCCCGGGAGAGCGAGCTAGTTCGCGCACTCAAAATTAAAAGCACACAATGAAAATACTATACCGAGAGCCCCTACTCCGATACCTATGTCGCGAAAAGTGAGTGCCTACTCCAAACCTCACTCTTAAAGCTACGAGGTGCTCAGCATTGTTGTCATTGAAAATAGTCGCCCAAGTGTTTTTTTGTTTATAGACTCTTCGATGTTGCCACTCGAAAATAAATAGTCGCGGTAACGAGCAATATGCTCTAACAAGCTGTTACAACGCTTTACTTACTGTCCGGTCAATTCTGTTTGCAAATATTTTTTACGGCGCCTAATTGCTATTATTTCATTTCATTATTTTATTTATTTCCTTACTTTGGCTTTTAAAAATATCTAATACGTTGTTTGACCACAGAAAACAATATAATTTTATCAATATAATGTTTACTTTCAGTTACTTAAACACACTTTGAACTCAAACATGTATTAATTAATTTATGTTACTGGTTTGTTTAAAGGGAAGCCCAGTTAATCTTTCACTTACCCGACATATTTAAAACTTTATACGTTCGCATAACAACTAGCTTAAATCCGATTCATTAACAAACATCTGGAGACAATGTACCTAAATCAATGTTACAAACTAAACAAAACGACAGTTGTAATATTTTAGTCATTTAATTAAAGGATGACCGCGCACCAGGTTACTCGGGTCGGTAATATTAACCGCAATTCTCGGTCAACATTCACAAAATTGACACGTCAAATATTTGTAAGTTCGTCCTGGGACCACGATAAACGGCAAACAGAATCGTGTCTAGTCCTCCCTTAATTTCCGATGTTTCTACATGATCTCTATCCGTTTGTAATAACACACTTATCCTGTTGGCATAAGGTCTGAATTTGTTTGCACGTCGACCGGCAAGATAGCCGCTTGTCAAAACAAAATGGCGCTGACTGTTTGAATTGGGCCGTATCAGTCGCGAGCGGAGATTCATTTTGTCGCCTTGCTTAAGATCGTAGTAGTGTTTCATACATATTGTCTTAGTACACACAGTGAGTGTGTGCCAGCGTGTCGGTCTTGCATTTAAAGCTAGCTACAAATTTGTTGTTTCAGTACAAATACAATGATGATATTGTTTGCAGTTCGACTTTGCGTTCAATCGAGGAGTTTGTTCAGCAGCAATGTCCGACCTAGTGTCTAATCAACACTAGTAACTTGATCACAAACAAGATCCGAATACTATTGTATTTTAATTATATAGAAATGAGAGTAAAATGGGCATTCAAACGACGACTTCGATGGCAACAAAGCAAACAATAAATTTAACAAATTCCTACCAGTTTTCGAAGATTGATAAGCATTTCTTTGAATGTGTTTATACAATTACGTAAACAGACGAAGTCCTTGAACTGTAAACAATAAAACTAATTATCTATTCAAAATGTTGTTATGCAAATTATCCTTTCTATGCAAACTGAATCAATCCACTTGTTTAGTCTCCAAATTTACCTTTGATTAAAAACCACTATATGTGGCGTAAACACAAACTTTCAAAGAGGAGCATACTTGACAAATATTATATTGTAAACTTTACATTGCGATTGTAAATATTAAATAATATGTGTACAGGTAAATAATACTGTCGCTAGCCGGTGAGCGGAGCCTACCTGCCGCTCAGTGTTGCCATTATCATAAACCAAACACGTCAATATTTGTCCACACAAACAAGGGCGTAATTTTTAAATAAATTGTGGCATTTCGCGAAATTGTTTCCGCAAATAGAATTGTGAAAGAGTCCTGCGGATGTGCGATGAACTCTTTTTTTCATTCATTTTGAAATGAGTGTGTTTTTGTCTCTGTAACTTCCGTACATATAATATGACTTGCATTTATTTTATTTACCTAATCACTAACAGATGGCGTTAGTGACAGCAAAGGTCAAATATTCACATTTCATTGTTTTTACCTATAAATTAGATAATTTCAATATACAACGTTCATCATTGTGTAGATTTATCGGACAGTCTTTTAGGTCACTTTAGTATTTTTCTGACTTGGAAAAGTTTTGTAATAATTGAATAAGTGGTTGAGGAATAGCTAGGAACTACAAACATTATAAATTACCTGCCCGCCATGGTGTGATGTATAAATGATTAAGTTAATATCTATATTTTTATAAAGATAAATATACAAAAATAATATAATTATCAAAACCAGCTTCTGAACGTAGCCAATAAAAACGGTATGAATACAATTGCATTTAGCACGGAATGAAATTTAGCATTCGCAGCTTTGATATTTAACTAACTTCAAAAAAGATTAATGCATGTACGTAATGTTTGTACATTAATATATTAATGTACATCTTTCGTGTACATTTTCTTTTTCCCCTAAGGAGCGTATTCAAACTTATCGTATAAATATTTTTTTTATTATAGGATTTTACATAATAAGAATTTAATTTTTATTGATGTTAATTATCACAATTGTCTTTGAAATAAATATTATTTCTAATCAAACTTTAAACCATTTTGATCACACACTGACGGTCTTTTTACGTTTCGCGCTTCGTTTTTTTATACATTGCCATATGAAAATATTAAAGATGTCTATATAAAGACAACATTAAGGATAATTTAGAATGCTTTAAAAAAATCGTTTTTTTGTTAATATTTTTACGGCTCTAGATACGAGTTCTTTTGAGCTTTATTGTTACAATAAAAAACTCGATAAATCTAAATGTTGCCAGCATTTTCCTGTGTTATTTACGATGAAATATAAATGAGGTGATATATATTTAAATGTACTTTCAAGTAATATTAAACACGCGACATTCTTATCAAAAGGGCTTCGACAGATGCATCGGTATTTACTTAGGTTGCTTTATCAATGCGTCTGTGCTCGTCTGATAACTTTGAATAACATATAATTTTATTGTAAACGTCTTATTACTTATATTACTATATTATTTTATATTTAGTTAGTTATATTTGTTTTAGATTTGTTTCATCTAGTAGATAAAAAACGAATAAGTATAGAATGAAGTCATAAAGAAAGAATTATAATATTATTATTATATGAATTTTAATTTGTAATGTCATAAGTTAATCAATAAAATACATTTATTTATACACATTTCTTATTTAAATTCAATAATTACGTGTATATAACTTGTTTCTCATCATTTATTTTGAATAATATTATTAAAAATGATAAATAATAATAACAGTATACGTGAAATTATTTGAATAATCTAATATAATTTACAACACGAGCATATACGTTTCAAAACCGAGGCTTATAAAGTTACAGCGGCTGTTGAATATATGTAAAACAAGCATGGCGGTGCGCAAACACCAGTTGCTAATACTTGCTAACTGTTCAATGCTAAGTAGATTAAGCACAGTATCGTCTAATGATACTAACCTATGTATAAGTTATACAACGCTTAGCTACGGCGAAAACGCCTTACGACCTCACGTCACATACATATATAGCTACTAGCTAGGTATGTAACCCAATAGAATGCCTTATAAAGATTATTCATTGTACGTCTTTGGAAGAATCTTGTTGTATTTCGTTACTTTAATATCTTCTTTCGAAAAACATAACGTTCTATGTAGTATGAGACTGATTTTATTAGTACAAATACGATTTTGTTTCACACAAATATCATATTACATAACATATAAGAGTGTTTCATAAACAAAAATACTTATTAAATTACTTCGGTCACATAACCCACGTTAAATCTAGCGATATCTTTAATGAAAAGGAAATTCTTCATCGTTAAATGCTAACGTGAAACCGACCCTAGTAATTGCCGTACGTTACCACCGCGGAGCCATAAATAAAGGCCAACAAACAAAAAGCGCAAACAACATAAAACATGCTATGATTGCAATTAAAAACGCATCCCGGCCTCGTGACCGGACGCCATCTTGTAAATGACTAATGTCACTAGCGTTATAAATTTTTAATAATAAAATACTATTTATGTTCCTTAAAATTATATTTAACTTTATGTGATTAAAAATAGATTTATTATGTATATAGATGTTAAATAATAAATGAGTGCTATGTTATTCACTATATTTGTTTTCATATAAAGAGTCTGTATACTTAATTTTGTTCGAAATCCTTTGTTTGATCCGAAAATACATTTTGTTAAGAGACGACGAACAAATCCTGAAGATGTTAATTCTTTTCTTAAACCGCTAACTTACGGTTAGTACACCATACCGTTATATCCTTAATGTTTGAATTTATTGTGTTCAATTGCTATTTGTTCGTATTTGGTACGATAAGTATGGAGACATTTTAAAATATATCTAAGAAAAAACAAAAATTGTCAAATCGACTAATAGTTGAGTTAATCGAATTGACGAATGGAAAATAATTTGTTAGTTTTAAATTCCATAACAATTTCTAAACACTATTAAATCCTATAATTTTTCGCTCTCAAAAACATTATTGATACAACCGTTGTGTTGCCATAAACTAATATCATATTGCAACCAATTTATAATAGTTGCCAACAAAAAATTCATTACATATTTATACTCTTTTGTGATGTATTATGTATTTTTTATTTATTGGTCTAAGTCGCCGGGAGCGTTAATATCGTGAAGATTCGGATCATCTGAGCTTAGGGGATGATAGCCCTGGGGCTGGATTTTATGCACCGGTTGTTGGTCGGGAGTTTATTAAGTGGGGGTTTCTGATTTTCGCAGTACATCAATTGTTGTATATTTAGACGGATGCTATATACTTTTGTATGTAATATATTATCGTTTGCTGACGTTTCAGGACTGCATGTTTATTTAATTTTTATGAGAATTCATATATGATATATCTTAAGTAAACAGTTTGTTTGCCTTGGTGCAACGACTTTGTGAGTGACTTTGTGATGACCGCCCTTGTTATGAGGTACTCATGAAAGATCCGAGAATTGAAGTATTCAGCTTAAATGTCTATCTAATCTCTTTAATTGAATATCAATATACTTTTAATTGTACATAACGCTCGTCAAAATTAACAGCATGTAGTTACGAAATATTTTATTTTAATCGAAATATTGAATGTAAATTCTGAAATAAATCCCTTAATTATTAATGTGCGTTAAATATAATGAAATTTTAGTATAAAAATATATAATATATTATACGAAACTTATACGCACGGAGTTATTATTACTAGGTACCAACGTCTTCCAAGAATATCTTACACAAGACGTATATGGAAATATTTTAAGATAGCGCTAGTTTGCTTTGAGATAAGCAATGTAGCGGATGCCAGTTGTTTACAGAACGACGTGTAGCGAGCTCTAAGTATATTACCTTTGATCATATACATTATATACATATAGGTATGTAATAATCATACTAATATATGGCTACGGGAAGATAGATTTTAAACCACATTAGTTTTGATCTTCGATCGCTTGGATTTACATCGATTGAAAGGTCATTTAATATTTGATTGATATAATTATATAATAATATTGTTAGTAATACCTGTTTGTGAATAACAGCAGTAAGTCTATTACGATTTTAAGTAACATTCCCGAGCGAGTTTGTTCAGTTAAAACTGAAGCTTCAATGTTTCAAAGAAGATCACTTCGATAGCTTCAAGTAAAACTATATTGGCTTGAAACTAATCATTTAATGTCAAGACGATACAATCCATTATAAGATCCTGAACATTCATTAAACGTGTTTTGTAAACGTATGCTGTGTTTGTTAATACGGAGACTGCCACCGAAGTTTTTGTCAGGCTATGGGCGTGGCGCATACTTGAGTTATCTTGCAAATATGCATTTGCATGTTTGACTCACATTATCTTTACATTTGATTACATTATATACATTAACATAAATGCCTTGAACGCCCGCTTCATGTAAATAAATATATGCTTGAACTTACAAAAATATGTAGGTATATATGTACATATATGCTATTGCTTCGTATGTACGAAGTATGTACATTTTAGTGTTATACCTTGTACATGATAGTGACTCGGTTTAGGAGAAGAGTTTGTAAGTCGTATAGTCTAAGCCGTTAAAACTTGTACAACTGAAAAGAATGGGCTCGGCTGCATCTGCTGGCGGACAAGCCTGAGTCAACATCGAAGGAATTAGTCCAAATTATATCCCCCCCCCGAACCCTTCCTCCACACCAGACTCCGAATCAATATTTATTGTCCGCACTCTTCTGCCTTAATACAACACGCACAATCCACACACAGATACATCCAACCCATATACAACTGTAATACAAAACAGAAAGGTCTATTTTATCTCAGCATCATTTTATTGTATACGCCGTTTTCGCTTCTAGAAATTCAAGACTCATCCCCGCTATTGCCATCTCTTTAAACGCAATGTTGTCTCCTTCTGACCGTATTTTCCGGGACACATTGGGCACTACACAGATTATAAATATATTAAAGATTATGCCGTTCTATATACGTATAGTTATAAAAGCTCGTTTCGCGTTAAAGTTCTGTAGTTTATGTATGTGTATGTAAGCTGTAACCTAAAACGTAAACCTCTTAGCGTACACCCACGTCTGCGAGTCCATTTACATGTAAGTCACACGTCAATTAATATAAAAACCCGTAACTCTTGTTGAATATTCATAAAGAACTGCTAATTGCACAAGTCGGCAAATACGTAGGAGAGAGTCGGTTCCTAGCAAGGTCCCCTCACCCCTCGCAAAAGGCCAACCCTGAAGCACACACGAACACAGACACACACAGACACAGACAATCACACACACACGCGATGGTAGCGCGCGCAACCGGGAAAACTACGCTCTTTTACGTATGTATTGTGTACAAGAACGCGAATGTGTATATGTTAAGATATCAAATTATACTCATATACTATATAAAATATGATATGTTACTATTAGGATTACAATGTATTGAATAATATTAAGATATAAAATTCAAAGGATATAAATGCAAGTGCATATACGTGTGATGTGATTTTAATTATTTAATATGAAGGCATGAGATAGAATTAACGCAAATAATGCGCAAAAATATAATTAATATATATATATATATATATAACATAAGAGTCGCATAGCGTTGTAAGTTATAAGGATTTGCGTCATCTGTATTATTTGCATGTACTAGTTTGTACGCGTATTCGTTGTGTGCGCATCTATTTACGCGACAAGTAAATATGTACTCGCGCCGTTTGTGGAGGCTGCATTAATAATTCAATTGGTTGTCCGCCCGCTCAGGTAACGTTTAAACGATTTTTAACTTGCCGTCAAACGGATTAATCGGGGAGAAGATTCAAGTTCCGAAACGGTTTATGCTTTTTTTTTTAAATGTCACGTAACTTTTTAATTGTTCTCAAGTTTTGGAATTAGACGACTTAAATTCGGCGTCGCAATGCCAATATTGTTAATTTTTAAACAGCCATTTAAAGCCTTTTTTTCGTTCGTTACAATTAATTTCGATACGGAAATGTAAATATTGATTGCTTATTAAATTGGTCATCACGACACATTAATTATATCACTATATTAAAAAGGCCATCAATGTTTGCTGTACAATACGTATGGCTTTTAAATTGTCAACAAACATTTGCTGGATATTTTATTGTTGGTAGTAATTGAATTTTAATAGCGTCCTTTAATTTTTATATATTTTTTGTAAACGGTAATAATTATTTTGCAATAGTTGATTAATTATTGTACATATTATATTCAATGAACATTAACTGAAGCAATAATGCAAAGCATAAGTTGATATCGGTAAATAATTCTAATGGCTAACTAACACAGTGATTTAATGCCTGATTGGGGTCAAACAACCACACAAACAACTCGGCTTCATTTCTTTGTCAAACACTAATATTTGAAAACCTCGATTAGAGGGTGATCCTGGTGGAGGCTTTACGTACAATTTTTACGTCGAATAAGATTAAATGTTTAACGGACACTATGCTTTTATTAGAAATTCTTTTAAACAACTGTCTATTAATTATTAATAGTATGTGAATATATTAAATTAGGATTTCTATGGTAGACAAAATAAAGCTTTAATCGCTAATATAGTACACATATTATATCCTATTTCATATATAAAAATATGTCGGTGATCTGTTTTATTAAGTCCGCATATTTTGAGCGTTGTTCTAGTTACAAACAAATGTTTTTATGATCAACAAATTGCTCGTGACATTGTGATTTCGTTCCGATTCATATTGTTGCAATTAAAATACGTATTATCAAGCATTATTCCCTCTCATAAAGCCCTGTGTACTCAGGGTAGTTTAACTTGAAGTTGAGCGCCCCTGTATCTTTGTTGAAACATTTGCAGTGTAAGCGGTGTGAGACTATACGTTAGGGCCTGTACACACTGTGTGTATTGATGAATTAAAGAATTATTACATCAGTTATTTATTGATGACTTTATTACATTTAATATATTTAGTCAACTATGTTTTGTTTAACGTTTGTCTTTATAGTAACTTAAATATGTATGTTTCAAATAATTATTTTGGAAATATCGTTCGGTATAGTTAAAGGTTTGCATGAAACATTATTTATTTATTATATAATAAGGTTATATTTAGTTCGTTGCTTACTTTTCCGTGTCATATGATCCGGGCTTTATTCATACCAATGTTAGGTGCCAGTTGATTGTTGATACAGCAAATTTGTCCTCCGTCTCGCTCGGCGACAGGATTAGCCTGTTTTTCTACTAAAGATAACAGTTTTATCTTGTTGAATATTAATTGTACATGTTTGTGTTGCAAAATCATAATTTCATATAGCGTTAGTGAGTCATTTGTACGGACTTGTTGCTCCTGAAATATTTTTACACACGGATGTTATTGGTTTTGGTGTATTTTTTTCATAATTGCAACTAATGCATGGGATTTTTTTTATTATTATTATGATATTGAATATTTGATATTCATATATACGTCCTATTTGAACTTACCCAGTATAAATGAATTTATCTCTAGCGTTATAATACTTCAGAGTATATAAATAACAAATATAAAAGGAGAAATAAACGTGAAAAATATGAATAATATATTAAAGATGTGTTAAATAAGTGTGAAGATACTCAACAGGGTAATATAAACTTAAATTGCCGAGACAAACTCAGTCTCAGCTATACAAGATGGCCGCCTTATCGTACGCCATGTTTGCAAAGCGCGTCACTGCGCAAGAGTTTGCGTTCTGGAGACCTTATCATGTGACTTTGGACAAGCTTTCGTAATCATCGACGACAAAAAATATAAAAATTCTAGGACCCCGAGTTCACGAAATATGTTTTGCAATTTAAACATAAAATTATTTAAATAAAACGACATTTTTTCTAGCTCAAGCAGTGTCGTTGTTGCGTTGTATGCTCGCAGTGGGTGGCTATGATATATATTTATAGGATACTCGATGAGAAAATCGCTTTAAAACTATTATAATATAATCTAGCTGGATTGTTCCACATTTAATCATTGTTATAGAAGTCAATATCCACAGAGTGTTAACAACATCGTAAATGAGGACTTTGGGATTAAAATGTTTGCGCAATTAAGACAACATTTCTTTGTTGTAATGATTCATATTGTTAGCATTAGATAAAAACGGAACAAATACATTGAGATACATGATTTTATACACAGAAGTTGTTACACAAGTAGGTATAAGTCGATAGATTTGAATTGGTTTATCTTTCAGCAGATTTTAATTTAATAATGAATTTCGAAACATTATTTGTAATTTCTATTCTAATTCTGTTAAAAATGCCTGGATATTCTTAGATGTTTCACGTCCAAAGCATTTATGATTAGGTATATGTTATATTTTTTGTATCAAAGTGGTACTGAAATCATAAAATTTCTGTAAAACGAAATAAAAGCACCTCATCTTTATTCTTGTTAGTCGATAAATTATAATTTTTATATAATAATATGGGAAGGTTTTTAACACTAATTAAGCATTAAATAAGGTGCCTTATTTGTTTTTTTTTACTAATATATGTTGTTGTTATTAATAGAAGCAAATGGAAATGTATTTTACTAAGTTCGAAGCCACACAAAGGAGGGAACATTCCCTATAAGACCGACGCGTCATCTTGATTGTGATTAATTCAGAAAAAAACATGAAAACTATGCAAATCCTATATTACGACAAATGAAGGAAATAGTGTGTTGGTCTGTGGATTTGTTAATAGTTATAATGTCGTCTAACGAATATTGTTCAACTTATAGTAATTGTATTATATAATATATTATAAGATAACTTTAGGGCTATAGTTAGTAGGTATCTCAAAATTCTAGGCATTTATGCGGACACTAAATACTCGTATATAGTATGAACCAACCAACTATAGATGGCGCTACCAGTAGGTTGACACCGTATTTGCAAAACGCTTTCTCGTTACACCTCTCTCATTCAATAATTTATGTTAATACTGTAACGTGTGAATATATTTAAAGGAAAACCTGATCACTCTACGTATGCTAATTAGGATTTAACATTCAGTTTGTCTGCGTCTTTTTCCGGGCATATACTTGGATGTCTTCAAGGCGAGATTGAATAGGCTTGTAGCGGGATAGTATGTTTACCACCTATGGCTTTATTTCCACTTACCTCTAACGATGTTACTAAAGAAAATTTACATTTCCAACCGGTCAAGCCGCGGGCTAAATCTAGTTTTATATATTTATTTAAAAGACCGAATAATGATAATTTAGAAAAGCTGTATTTGTTCATATGTTGTTGAATTCATGAAATGGCTACGTAATGGTAAATATGCTTCGTACAATGAAACGTAATTAATTAATTAATGGTTTTATGCAATTTTAACATGTAAAATGATAGCGTGGCTGTTTACTTTAGTCCTTGTGTTTTTGTTTTTAGAGTAATAAAAGTTAACAAATTTATAAACAGATATTTGAAATCTATGAACAGGCAGAATAGTTAAAGATCTTAGCCTGCCAAAAAGGACGAATGAAGAAAAAGAAATAAATTTAAATAATTAACGCTGCAACTATTTGCACGTTAGATAGATCTTTAAAAAATTTTGACACGAGAAGTTTCTGTACGGATAACAACAAAATCGTTCTAACACATCATATTCTAACGGAATTATTATTTTTATTAATTTTCACCCAAACAAATATATGTACGTACGCACAGAACGTTTCAGCTTAAATAACTATGAAAAAACCTAAATATACTTTCAAAACTCGTTACCTCGTGTACAGTAGAAGAAATTGTTAGTGTTATAGAATAAATAAGATTAATATTTGTTCGGTATACTTTGTTATACAATGTTTAAGCTGTATAAGATATAACACTAATGCTATTTATAAATATTTGACACAAACAATAATATTGATGTGCCTACAACTTGACTTCTATTAATACGCTGAACACGAAAATATAGCGTTAGTCATTACAGCATCTTATTTGCGTGGTTAAGAAAATTAGTCAACTTTTATAATTAAAAAAAAAATGTGACGACACACTGATTCATCTTTTGTTGAAGTGAGCGTGAATAGAGATTTTAAGATAAAGGTCGGTATACATGACGTTTTTATTGCAATCATTTGTATGTATGTATTGTAAATGGCTTGTTTTCAATGATAACAAGAGTTCGTTATTTTGAATGTACACGATCTCGAAGTTTCGGTTACTTTACACGAACCACGATTACGGGCGGACGTGATGAAAGTGTTAGTAAAACTTATCATAAATTATTTCATTTACCTGTGATCCGTTCAATAACTTATATTATTTAAATTTAATTCTGTTATTTCCTTTATACCACTGTTGGACGGTGGAATGAAAGTATGCATATAATAATATCATAGTTTAAACCGATCATGTATTAGGTTTAAGCACGCCTTTCATTCTTAAACGATGTCAGATCATTGAAATGCGTGATTAATAAATGTTTAAAAGAATTAATATAAAATAAACAATTTAGAAAGAACCTACCACCTTCAGATATTTTACGTTTCAGTATCATTGATCATTATGTTCATTTTGAACAGAACATTTGATTTATATAAAGTTATATGAATTTGTCACTCGAAAATAGAAATCGTGAATAAGAATTTTGAATGAAAACTTAAAGGTGACATATTTATATATTTTTTAATACCACACAGTACGGCTTGAGTATATTCTGCCAATATCACCGTTTTTATTTTTCTGCTATCAAGATTTTAAGATCTTTCAAAATGTTACACAAATCGTGTGTTATAAGATGTTTATTTTAAAACATTATTCATATAGTTGAAACAGATTGAATGAAATACATATAACACATAAAAATATCGTCTAAAACCAAAGTTAACTTAACTAAAGCTATGTCGTAATACCTATTGTTAGATTTCACATACCTCCTCTTTTTTAAAACATCGTACACTGACCGTGACCTCGAAGATGATAACTAAAGTTAATATTGGCGGTTTATGTTTGACGAACGCTTTGCTGTATCAATATAAAGACATAATATTTATATATGTAGCACTTTCGGTTGTTACTGAAATTGATAGTCACCGATATATTGAGGTATATCGGGCTCCGATAGCTTGATGATGATGATGATGATGATAGTCTTATTTAAAAATAATATTAAATTAGATAAATTTTAAAAGTGATGCCGTTAGTTCGATTTGTGATTTTTCTATTAATTTAACTGTTCTTGTCTAACTTGTTTATTATGCAAGGAGTTTTTTTTATACCATGTTGGTTTTTGATAGTCACAATTGATAGTCACCGATATATTGAGGTATATCGGGCTCCGATAGCTTGATGATGATGATGATGATGATAGTCTTATTTAAAAATAATATTAAATTAGATAAATTTTAAAAGTGATGCCGTTAGTTCGATTTGTGATTTTTCTATTAATTTAACTGTTCTTGTCTAACTTGTTTATTATGCAAGGAGTTTTTTTTATACCATGTTGGTTTTTTTTTCTGTTTTATTTTTATGATTTCGATGAGATTTATGAAATTGTTAATTATCTGTGTATGTATGAGATAGAATCGCTGTATATATTCGATATCGCAGGCCATAGTGTCTTATTACATTACGGGCTAAAAAAAATCCATGGTATATTTTCTAGTATTTTTATTATCTCCAAAAAATATATGTGAATTGGAAGAAATATTACATTAAAAATATAATGAAAGCCGCTTGAAAATCATTATATGTGTAAAAACTAAATTAAATATCGTTTCATGTTCGGTTTAGTCTAGCAAGTAATGTAAGCGAACCTTCAAAGCGCAAGTGTTTGTGTTACCAATTCGTGTCTGAGAAGATTGTAACATTCCGAAGCTAATTCGTATTTGTTTAGCGTTAGACATGTAATTGATAGCCTCTGTCAAAATGTCGTGCATTACCCCCTTTTGTGGAGTACAAGCATTTAGATGCCAAGCCATGTTTTTATTCCAATTTTAGAGTTAAAATGTTAAAGAGTTATTAATAATCATTTAAAATAACAAAGTATAATAAGAATCGATATTTTTAGATATAAAGTAACACAAAATCGGTGCCTGTCTTTGACTTTGTCATACAACAGCCTAAATTTGGCGGCAATAGGTATATTATTTCTTTAACTTTGCCATTAATTTATAGTTAATGTTACTTTTATTTAATGCTCTTGGAATGTCATAAGAGTATTTTTTTCTGTAATTCATGTTCAATAAGCAAGTATAAACATCGGCGTGAAGTGTGACTTCCACTAATCGTGTTTGGTGTAACTGTTAGCAAGCCGCCATTTTGGTCATGACGGATGTCGTGGAAAATAACATTACGTACAAAATAAATTTAATTCATGTTTCTGTTAAGATATAAAATATATTAGTTTATATGGAAAGGCAATATTATTATGTCACTATTTCTTTGATTTCATACAATAACGACGAAAGTAAATAGCACACGAAAAGATCTCATAATACTAGTATGTACAAAGCTTTTTATAAAAAAAAAAACGGTTTTTTTTCGACTTTCAATGAACTCTCCGTTAATTATTTTCTAAAACAAAACAAAAATATTACGATATAATCTTTAAAAACTTAGATATTATTTTACAAGTAAACAGAGCCATAGTCAACGAGGCAAATATTTATTGTTTAATACTAATAATGTGCTCTGGATTGCAACAAAAAAAATATGTTTATTGAATGTTTGTTAACGCCATTACGAAATAAATATTGACTAGTTTACAATATATTATATTCGTCAATATTGTTCCGTGTACATATTTAGGGAAAAACAAAGACGATGCTGCCTTATCTGATGTTTGGATTTAGTGTTTTCTTAGTTTTTAATACCATGTCACCAGATTTACGTTACTTGTTATATCACGCTTTGTCGCGGTATAAATATTTCACACATCCAGCCAAACCAAAACTATGTTTATTTGAAAAATTTATTAATACATTTTTTGAATCTGTCACAATACAACGGACGTTCATTAAACCATCCAAGATGCTTTCATTGTGTGATTGTGCAAAGTGTTACTTCAAAGAGCATGTCATGTCTTATGCCCGCGTCTGTACTCATGGGCGGTGACAAACTTCTAGATATTTTAAGTAACGTAATTAACTGGAATTTTCCATGTTATCAGACGCGTGATATCATGCTATTTGTCTTGACTTAACTTCGCTAATTATTTGACATTTGACGGCTCTCACATGAATGTGACTCCCGTGACTTCCTGCGTGTCTCTGCGATAGCTGTGACAGATGTTATAGATGATAAAATTATATATAATAAGATATTTAAATGACGTAATGAGGAATAGTTTTTTTGATGTAGTCGTTTGAAGATAATGACATTTTTTATTGTTTTTTTTTTGTTCAAAATTGTTTCTCATTTTTGTTTTTTTAAACATACATCAGATAGATATTATTTAGTACACGTAAGGGTAAAAAAATATAGTACTTAACCTTAATAACCTTCAAGGAAAGTTAAATCCTTATTAATTTTCATCTAAGAAAACTCTTCGATAGCAAGAAGTTTTACTTCACTTCCTTAAAGTGTAATTAATATATGTAATAGATTAATTAATATATGTACATATTAAAAAATAAATGAACATGGCCGGGCAATATCGTTGTATGGATGAAATATTATGTAGCTAATGACGCCGCTGACTCCGCGGAAAGAACAGCAAGCCGTGTGAACCAGCAGATTCCTGATACCAGGCAAGCTATGGAATGGGTTTGCTATCCTAACATCGGGCCAATCATGTAGTCTTAGGTGTAGGCTATAAGTTTTAATATGTAATTCTTATAACATACATATAAGTAAGTTCCGTAGTTTTCCTGGAACCTCCGGTTGGCACCCTATGTAATTATGTTGGAAATATTGATGTATTGGTAGTTTTTATACTTTTCCGTAACACGTAGACAATAGGCAATACTTAAAAAATTATTTTCAAAAACACTATTTGGCACCGGAAGCGGTCAGTTTTCGACTCAAAGTGGACATTATTTGGTTAACACTAATTAGTATAAACTGGCTTTGCATCCGAGATGTTAAGACGAGCCTTTTTTACATATAAAACTTTAAAACACCTTATTTCTATGTCCCCAGAGATCAAAGTCGCTTGATTCTTGCTATCCTACAATTGGGATTTTGTATTTCCAATTTTGGTGTTTTGTGAAAGTAACTTTAGAAAGTAGTGTGTTATGTCAAATTAATATTAATTACTTTAAATCATCATTGTCTCAAATCGCTTAATATACTTTAAAACAAGCAACTATATTTACAATATAATAAATATATATTTACGGTACATTTAGTGTCAGATATTAGTTTGGAAAATTATTAATTGCTTCAACATTAATATCACAAACGACAACTTAACTTCAATTACAGAGACGAGTACTTCCCAAGTAATTAGGGACAAAGCTTACCATTAATAAAGGTATAATCTATACAATAAATCAATCACTCCTTCAATGATTTCACGGATATTTTTTTTTTCATATTCACAAAAGATACAAATCGCAGGGTACATCAAAATGTCCATCCCTAAACGGGGTCTAACAACATTATACCCGTGTAATACATATTTCATTATTACCTTTATGGTAGCTTTAATTTTATAGCTGGCATCCCCGATGATTTTTTTTTTCATATGGCAACACAATGGCAGTTACTCTCATGAATGGGGGGCGTTGTATTGTTGTACAATATTTTACAAACGTTTTTGTAACAGGGTAGCGTCAGTATGAGATTAATTTAAATAAAATTTAAATTAATTTATACATTAGTCGTATAATTATACAATACATATATGTCTTATAATTTTAAAATTACGTTACTTGCTAAATATGTTTTTATATAAGATACAAAATTACGACTTTTGATTGCTGTATATTATACGAGTCAGGTAAGTATAATGTTCATGTCACGGAATGCGAGTTTGCGTTGCTGTCTGTACATTCAGCGAGGGATCCATATGAACCTCAATGCTTCCTGAACGCATCAGGCCCGCTATTCAGGAGACACTGGCATTCACTTCCGCTTGCCCTTTCATTGTGCAATTTGACAAGCCAAGCTCGCGCCGCCGCCGGCCATACTACAATGGCTTAGCAAAAATCGAATTCTAAATTCAAAAGCGCATCGTTGAGGTTTATTGGCTTAGCGCTTGATTGATTGTGCGAACCGATCGCCATTTTTTTTCTGATAGCATTCGTTTCTGCGAGTTTCGGAATAATTTTTTTTTTTGCGGATTTATAAATCGATAATATATTTTGATTGGGGCGTGGCGAATCGCGTTTCTATCTGTCGGCACAGGAAGTTTAGGTTTCATTGTAACAGGTAGGTATATTTTAGTTCAGTTCGTGAATTGAAACGAAATGTACAAACGGTGCACTTGTGTTTGCGTTATGCATGTTAAGTTACTAATAGTCTCGCCCCGGAAGCGTAATGAATATATTTAGTACACATTTTATTTATCGCATTTTTTTTTTCTACTTTTATCTATTAGTTTGTATTGGATAAGAGCTTACTCCTTTACGTTAGGAATGACATATATTGATATATCAGTAACATTGAAATTTCTGTTTGTATATAAATATTTCTTTGGCTACCTCCATTTACATTATTTGAAGACTAATTCTAGTTTTTCTTAACGTTTTTTAATGTTTTTTTTTCTCTAGATACAAAAGTTTATTAGGTAACTTATATCTAATATTAGAGGATTTGATATGATAGTGTTTCTTTTATTTCTTCCGTTATTCTATTCCCATGAATTTATTTCCTTAAAATACATTGACTCACCCTATAAAATTAAAACAAGGATAACATTTATAAGGTGGTAATGGTAACAATATGCTAAAACAAAATGCTAAAATATAATATGGGACATTTTTTTCAGGCTTGAGACCGTCAAGACTTCTAGACCTATGACTATAGCCTCATCATTGACTAATGACTGGGTTCAAGATATTTTTTTGTCTATTGTATTGTTGTAAGGGAATTTTCGTGATAAGCGACGTAATATTTATGAGTTGGATATAAAATAATGTTTTCAGACATGAAACAAGTGTTAGTATTAAAAAAAAATCTTAAAATAATTATAAACATTTCATAAGCGGTTACATTAAGTAAAATGGTTTTTTTTTGTTAGCGGATCGCAAAAAAATTTAATAATAACCTTATTGTAATAATCTTAGTGTTTATTTTCGAACGTTAACAATGTGTTAAAGAAATATTAGCATAAGCGCCCATAGAACACTTCTCGGTTTCAACTCACGCGCAGGGTGCCTATTACGTAACCAAACCTCGAGATCCGCCTTTATTAAAAAACAAACTTAAATCGATTCCCATAAAAAAAAATCACAAAAATAATTAGCCTTAATCCTATAGTGATAAGGTTCACATCTTAATAATGGCCATCTTTTTTGTGATGGAATAAGTTGGCGTGTCTAAAGACCGTGACACGTTTATGCCACCGTGAATAAACGGACACACAGACGCTCGCTGCATCTACATACACTTACAATAAACAACCAAACGAATTTAAATTACATCGATATATACCTATACCTGTAAGAAATATTTATTTACATATTTTGGCAAAGTTATATCAATGTAACATTTAGCAGAAATGAAATATTTCTATTTGAATTTTCGGAATTGAAATTTTTTGGCTGTACGTTGTGGACATTTTTATTCTTATTTTACACAAGTATTAATTTAAACAAGTCAAACGAATATAATAGACCGTAAGGAGGTTCTACATGAGCCATTAGTTTTTAAGTTAAGAATAATTTAACCGATTGTGTTAAAAAAGAGTCAAAGTGAGAATGTAAATCCATTTGTTTTTTTTTATATCAAGCTATTTAACCAAACTATTTATAAATTTTGTGTCCATTAAATATATTTAATTATGTAAGTTATATATAGTAAAACCTATTTAATTAACTTTTTTCAAACCTGTGCTTATTAAAATGAGAACGTAATAAAATTGAACATACACTACTTTTTGTAGTGTGTATAAGTTTTTTTTTTTATCAAAACAGACGATGATTAGTGATAATGTAAACAAACAATAATTAACAAAATTAAAGAAAGTCTTAATGTTTATCTTCCATTCATTCGTAGAGCGTCCATTAAACAACTATTCGGTGTTGTCATTATTTGGATGACACACTCAACAATAGTATTTACATTCGACGTCAGTTTGTTATACATCCGAAATACACATTGGAACTATAAAATCCAACATACGGTGTATATTTTTTTCTTTGTCGCTTATTATACGCCAGCCATAGTTCATTTCGTTCATTGTAGCACAATAGGTGAATGGATAAAAGAATAATAATATGTCTGGACGTAAGAATTTGGAATAAAGGGAAAAATGTTTAGTGATATGACAACACCGCCACGTGTTTCTACAATGGGAATGTCGGTATTAGATGCTTTCTTTGTGACAAATTTTAATATGTTTAAGTCCTCGATCTTATGACGGGCATGATCTCTAAAGTGTTGTGTAGTAAGAAGATAAGTAATACTACAAAAAGAAACCTACTTCATGACTGTAATTTAAGTATACATAATTATAATTTAAAGCCTCAAACAAAAGAGGTTACAATTTTTTTGTTTTGCTTTTTATGTACGAGTATTTCTCAATTATTCTCAGACTATTTTATACCAAAAACATTAGTATACCAAAATGGATTTACCGTTATACGTGTATATTATATATATATTTAAGAATACTGTTCACCATCTTCCAATAAGGAGCGAACATTTAGACACGTTTGCATACAAGAACCACATAGAGTACATAATAATTGAAAATACAAAACAATTTGCTTGCGCCTCACCTTCTGTCCTAGCAGGTTAAAACCTTAATATTAATTTGATTTTTTTTTTATGTTAATTGGTTAACAGCACTGTTATTTGAAATAATTCCATTGGTTTTGTCAAATAGAATTTCAATATAAAAATGAATTAACAGGAAATAGTGCACGCTTTGGCACATTTACGCTTATCAAGAATTATAAATTTTTAGGGCGGGATTTTATTTTGAAGCTCGAGCCGTTGTAATTTACGTATGTGCTCAGAGGGCTCATAAATTTTGCGAGCCCATGATTTATATGAGGATTAGAGTGTGTTATCAGCATTACATCTTGTGTGCTTATTATATAGGTATTAAATTCAAGGCGGGTTATACCTTTTACACGAGGACTAGACCGTGCATATTTTTACCTCAACAGGGAACAGTTTGATTAGTCTGTTTCTGTAAAACTCTTTTTTAGTGTTGTAAAAAAAAAACATTTTATTTAGGTTATATAGAAGTTGGAATATTTTAAAATATACTTTTTAATGTGAGCAACACAGATGTGGATGAAGTTTCGAGTAAACTTCAAGTCATCTCCGCTTAGTTCAGATCGGTGTTCTTTAAACATATTGTGATAGATACGTGGAACAGAATAAACATGTTAACTATAGCAGTATTAATACAATAAAAGTGCCAAAAACAAAATTCCCACAAAATACAACGATACAAAAGCTCGTTTTCGTATCTCAGCCACTTGATGTCTTCGTGTCGTATGTTGGCAACATTGAGGACCCTTCAAAATGGCGCGCAAACTGACAGCCCGAAAGCGGGGAATAAAATAATACCTCGTCGGAATAACTTATAAATAATACAATATGTGTTTGCACAGCGAAGCATTTGCGTCAGTAACAATCAGAGCAGTAAATGCGGATTTTTTTTGATCTCTTAAAGGGATTGTCGGTAGGACGTTAATACTTTAGGATATAAACATTTTTACTATTGAACAACGAACAATGATTTTCCCGTTTGTGTCATTTATAAGATTACATCTGAGTAAAATTTAAGCAAATATTCAAAATTTTTATTTTCATCATTTCCAATGTTAAAATTTTTCTGAACGGCTTATACTTTTTATTATTTCAATGTTCAATACAAAGTACATGATATGCATTATAGATTGTTTAAAGTTTGAACAAGTTTTTAATTAATTCACAGCGAGAAAATTTCCTTTCAAAGGTTTCTTAATCTTAAAATTCTTGTAAGACTTTTAAAACTAAGTTTTCCAATATGTGTAAATTTAAATGCCATCCATAGTAAGTTATATTTTAACCTTTTAGGTACAAATATAAATTAATTACAAAAAAATTCAGTAACTAATAATTCACGATTATATATATTCATTTATTTTATTGATAGAACTGTTTTTTTTTTAATACAAATATTATTCAGGCAACAAAAAGGAATTTAAATAGATCCACTAAAATTGAAAAGAATTCCTTGATAATTTATTTACTTCAATATTGGAAGAGTTTTTTTCATTCATAGAAGGGTGAAGACTTACCTGAATATATTCATATATACTATAAGTATTAAACTATTTAATATATACATATATATATTAAAAAGTACAATAACTTTTCGTATAACAAAGATATACCCAGAATGAAACAAGTAAAACATTTCTAAAAACAAACTAAGCAGCTTCGAGCTTTAGACGTTTACTCAGTGTTTTAATTAAAATAATTTAAAATATAATCGCTTTAGAACCGAGAGTTTCGAACAGGGGAAGTTAGAAAATTCTGAAATGGAGGTACAAGACAAAATAATAAAATATTAATAAAGCCCCGGAGACGCTGGAAAAGTTTCATCTGGGACAAATATTTGTGTTTTAAATAAGGCTCGCTGCGATACCGCGGGGTTACTAGCTCCTGGTTCCAATCCGTCCGCGCTCTGACTTTGTTTTGAAATATGATATTGTCATTCATTATAACTAGACACTTGTAATATATATATTTAGGATGAATTAAACCTTCACATATACACCACAAACTAACTCTTATGACAATTACAATTTCAACATCATGGGAAATAATATTTCGCTTTGTTAAACTGATCCATCAATTCATACATTTATCAGAATTGCACATGAACCTAGCCTATATAGATTTCCATAAAACAAGCCATACTAGTTTAGTTTTAACTAAAATCAAACACGCGAAGACAAACGTGAAAATTCTCATTCCGCAAACAGGATCTAATGGTTTTAAACCGCAAACTCAAATCTCAGTGTGGGCAAACCGACTAACTACAATAAAAACCTAACATTGGAAGCTATTAAAACCGAGTGCCTAGTGTAATGAAATATTAAAATAGTTAGTAGACGGTTGGCGAAGCCCCCGGCGGCAACGAAAACAAATCACACAGAGTAGCCAACTTGTTTAAATTCCCTCGCAATGTTTCCAACCGATTGTTTTTTTTTTTCACCAGTTGAACCCATTCGACACATGACTTCGTTGTATTATGAAACGGAATATTTTTTTTAAATCTAAAGTATCTGCTTGCTTGTCCGATTCTGTCTGTATCGTAAAAAATGGAAACAACGATATGAATTATAATTTCTAACCTTAATTATTTTATCTGGTCAAATATACTAGAATGAAGTTATGTATGGGTTTTATATGAATCTTATATAAATGAAGGGTACATAATAAACATGTGAGGGAGATCGAGATTCGGACCCAATTGTCAATTTTTCCGCAGCTAGCACCAATGCTGCGTGGCGTGTAATTGAAAACAAACATGCATTGTTGCGGCCCGTATCAATCAGGACGCGATAGTTTTAGAGCAAATACAGGGACGTACGAATTATCTTTATTAAGCCCTCTCTACGTTTGTCTTCTCGTGTTAATTTGAAAGATTTGGATCGTATGTTTTTTACGAGTTTGATATTGTCAAAAGATATATTACTCCAAAATATTAACTCAAAATTGTTTACCTACGATAATGCTAAAGAGATTTTTTGTGTCTTTTATAAAACAGGACAAACGATTTATTTGATTTTAAATATATTCACGATTCTATATTAAATTTATTCTCTCTTAAAAAGGCTGTGCATTTCCAATGTTCGTACGCCCTCGTTATTTAGAATTCCCTATGAAATTAGTGATGGTAGGTGTGGCCCTTGAACATCCGCGTGGCGATCGCGTGGCGTCAACATAGCCGCGTGCGCGCGCACTCGCTGATATATTAAAAGAATATGGTAATAATTTAATACGTGCGTATTGTTGTTAGTGTTAGATTGAGGCACTTAATGTCACTGATACAATTTATTATTTGTAAAAACAGTTCAACTTCTGGGAAATTTTGATTGAGTTTAGTTATTTTAATCGACGCGGCGTTACATGTTTAACTCTAAAGCTACAATAACTGGTATTTTTCGTTTATTCAAGTATATAATATTTTGAGAGATCGTCATATAAATATATAGGAACTTCAAAGTACAATTACGCCCGAAGTTATAGGTCATAAGTCTTACAATCGTTATAATCTGGGTACTTGTAAAGTTGGTTTCTTGGTAACTTTAGGGACGGGGTTCTAATCCAGCGGGGGCGAGGGCCGGCACGAGCATCGTATCGCGTACCGACAGACGGGACTTACGATTGTGTTTGTAACTATAGAAATTAGATAAGACTATGTAAGGTAATAATGTCGGTTTGCAAATAGCTCTACTGTTCTTCAGAACAATTTGTGTAGAATACTTAAAAACAAATCAATCTCTAATTAGTACAAATTAATTTCATTTAATTATAAGTTTATAAATAACTGAAATATTTAATTGAACAATTTGTAAGTATCTCACGGTTTGTGACGTTATTTATACATACAATTTCTTTATTTTTCTGTTCCCGTTCTGAGTGAGAGTAGAGTACACCAAATGTATCTTGAGATTTTGCTCTGTGGTTGCTAACATCTGACAGAATTCGCCTAACATTTATGCAATATTGAGTTAAATTTATTGGCTTTAATTTTTATTCATATGAATTTCAATCAATTGCTGGGTGCATATAACGTCGACAATTCTTTAATTTAGTGGGAATACATCAAGCGCCAATGTTTACAAGCTGGTTGTGTGGAATTGTGACTGTTTATAGAAACAAGAAATGTAGACGGGACGAAATAAATAAATAGAACATAAATAAAAAGAAAAAAAAAATTAATTAACTCCAAGTATTTACTGAGAACCTCGCAATTATGAAACGGGCTCGACGACATCAGAGTAGAAAGCGTTTAATTTCACTCGCTCTGTTTTATTACAAATTAACCCGTTTTTACTGCGCTAGGGGATACATAAATAATTTGAAGGGATGGGCCTCCGGGATCACCCCATATCCTAGCATCCCCCTATACCAGCAACATATCGACCCCCAATATACCTAGGAGGATATATAAGGAACGGAAAACTTACATATATTATATAATCATTATAAAACCTCCATGAATCACAATAAATTACGGCCAGCGATAAGTACATTTTATTATCTGTCTCGATTTTGTATTCATATATATTCTAATATAGCGGCATCAATTTGATAATAGAAGCAGCGTTCATTAGGATGAGAGCAAGGAGTGGTTCCATTTCCAATTAATTACAGCCATCCATCGAATTACAGAGCTCTCTGATAATTACACTCCGCTATTTGTATATCTTCATGTACTCGTTATGAGAAACATTATCTATATTGAAATTATTAATTAATAGGAATGTTATTTAGTATTTTGTTTTAGAAGAAAATTGTATTTGTATGAACTTTATTTGAATCAGAAAATTGCAGTATTTTATTACTATGGTTGAAGAGAATCTATATATTAATACGTAATGCAAAAACTTTGGACATTTTATTACGAAAATTGCCCGTACGTAGGAGCAGAATATTTGGCACACTTATAGTTTATGTGTAGGAGAAGTGCAGAACGCTAATATTTTTC
>DVQP01000291.1:0-25983 GCA_018231745.1 Danaus eresimus
TATAAGTTTGAAATCATCAACCCGTCTTGAGCAAGCGTGGTGATTAATGCTCAAAACCTTCTCAATGTGATAGCCCTTTGCTCAACAGAGGGCATCGATAGGCTGAAGTTGATGTTGATGATGATGATTATATAACAGAAATAAAGACTTGATCATATAAAATAAATCACTTCAGTGGATGTATATATATACTCTAGACGTTTTCATGGCTATATATAGATTTAATACATTTATACGTCTGGCTATAGACATATTTAGAGCAATCTTATTGCAGACAAAGTAAGAAGAAATAGTCCAGTTTGAATAAGAGAGCAATTAACTAGAAATTCAGTTAGTTTCATATGAGAATTTCTTTAGATTTCACTAATATTTTTATTGTTAATTAAAAGTATATAAGATTGGGTATTTTTATAATATTTGTTTATACTTTTTGAGGAAATATCGACGCGCTTATTTAATACGGTTTGACCGCTTTTATGATAGTTTTTGTGATAAAAACATATCACCTACGGTTATTAGAACAAAACAAATTACAAAACTTGATTTTTGTCTTCTTTGGTGTTTATAATTTACTAAAGGCAACGTTAAAACTTTTGAACTAAAATGATATTTTGACCAATTAAAAGACAATTTGATTCTTTTGAGACCAACATTAGTTTGACAGACTTAGTAATATCAACAAAAGCAGTTGATAAGGGTTTTAAAACATACAAAAATGTATATACATACGTTGCTATTACCAAAGAAGTTAAACTTAAGCACCAACTATCTACACGTATTTATAATTTCAACTTCAGATATTCCTGTCATGTTTTTGCCATCATCACAATGTGTAAGTTAATTGGCACGACACTATCATAATTAATTTTGGTTTCTGTGTACTGAAAACGAAGTACGGTCTCACGGATTTAACACATATAAAATGTATTTTAAAATACGCGAGTATATGACCAATTATTAATTAAATTTAAATCGTGATAAGGTTTGTTCAAATTTTTCAATAAGAATTGAAACTGTAATTTATTGAAACAATAAACCTGACGCAGCTATCGATTATAGTTTAATTGGTTTACGATACTGTACTTAATTTTTTAAATTTTCTAGCTTTAGTAATAAATGGTATATTATTTTAACATTTATTATTGTCTCGTTCGTGAGATGTTAGAGTATATGCAAGCAATTGATTTTTCAGGCGACCTTGAATGTATGAGTTGAAACATGAAAGGTCCTGTCCAAACCCAATGTGGTTACGACACCTATGGTTCACGTAAAGACATTTAAGCACTTGATTGATGTAACCACAGCCTGTGGTTACATAAATCACTTTAATGTATATTGTTTTAATTATGTTTTTTTTTTTAATTCTCTTAATATTTAAAACTAAACCGTATTGGTTTGGGAACGGTTGGATTTCTTTTGAGTTTTTTCGAAATCTGAATAATGGTAAAATAATTTTTATACTGATAAATTTCAAAGTTTTCAAGACATATCAAAAATATATAACATCATAAAGATATAGCAGCGGGAACATTGAAACTAACGTCTTTTTTAGAAAACCAACGAAGACGGCCAAGTGGCCAAGTCGACTGCGTTGTATAATAATAAATTATCATATCACATTTACATAATTCGGATATATTATTTTAGTTTAGGAATTGTTAATACACTGAAAAACATCTATTCCACTTGAAATCCGACGAAAATTGCTGTCCTGACTAAGGCGTAAGAATCTTAGAAGTTTTGAATGGCCGTTACCTGATTCAACTTAACGAAAAAAAATTATTTAAATAAAATATTCATATTAATTAAATAGTAATAACAGTTTACTTAGATGTTTAGAAATCTCAGAATAAAATTAACAGCCTTCTAATGGTGTCAGTGTAAAACCTTTAATTAAACTATATAATTTAATTCGATAAAGAAAAGAACTTCGGGCTACGACTTTGTTAGTCTGAATTTTTATTAATTATATTTATATTAATTTACTATTAATTTTTTTTATTTCACTTATACGGATATGCTTCCAAAGATTTTTTTTAAAGTGTGTTTGAAAATTAACGACACTGATGATATACGACAGAAAAACGATCAAGTAGTCAGGTGGATAATGCAATAACTAAAGGTCATTAAGTATTATAAACACAAATAATCACACCGAAATGTAGATAAAGTAGTTGAAAAACGTTAAACATATCATATCATTACTGTGAGCTTATTCCATTAACCATAAAACGACTTAAATTAATCAAAGCCCTAACTTCGCCCATACACTGATTTCTAAAGAAAAAGGTAAATTAAATCAATAATTCTTAGCTTAAGTCCTACTCATATCCTAGTTTACTTGTTTTCCATAACTTTAAAGTCAATCTAATTAAATTCAAAGCAATATATCTGTATATATTTTTTATCAAATCCATTAAAGGCTCTACTGTCCGCTGACTATGTTTACAAACGAAGAATCAAATGTTTAACCGACTATTTAGTACATTAACGTACTCAAAGAAACAAATTACCTAATATTAATAATGTAACGAGAAAGCTAATCAAACAAATAATATTCTTAAGTAGTTCTAAAACAAATATATTATTTTTCAAATTCTTAGAGGGCTTTGTGTTAAAACGGGGCTTTCGCTGGAATAAAACCTAAATATCGTCAGCACCTACTCTAATGCGGTATGCTTATATGAAAGTTATTTTCCCGTTCCGTTTTAAGTTGCACAATCTAAACTTTTGAAAATAAATAAAAAAATGTAAAATTGTGTAGTTCATTGTATATTAAATTTGTTTTCCAGAAGTTTAAGAATGTATGTGAATGAATATTGTTGAGCCAACCTTACCCGAGCGTACCGTACCTGCTTACTTTCTTTACGGTATTTGTAACTTTTAATTACTAAAGTTTATGGAAATAAAGCTAGGTAAAGTAATACTTATCCTTTTATTAATATTTCTGTATACTTATATTTCACCCGCGTCTATGCTTTCGCATTTGAAATTTCCTATAAGCTCTTCCATTTTTAAGGTTTAGGTCCCAAACGTATTGGGTAACTTATTTAAGCGATAGCTATACAAATATCTATAGTATTTTATATATATATATTTAGTAAAATCAATAAATTGAAAAACATGTAATGTATTTTTAATAAAGTCAATAATAAGATACTAAGTAATAATTAATGCATAAAATGATCTTTTGTTTTAATATGACATTTTAAAATAGACGTTGGAGTGTTAATAAATAAAAATAAAATAATGTTTTTTCATACAAACTTTTATAATAACGATGACATTTGAGTACTAAATTTGTTATTGTTTTATATTTAGTACCAAACATTTATCTCTTAGCTTGTGTAGTGTAATAGAAACGTTTTTATAATTTTCGTAGAAAGAAGTTAGCTTGTAAGAATACTTATTTTCTGTGTAATATTTTTTTCTATAATAAGATTTGATAAACAAATATATTGAATCACTTCTTATGATATTTCTCTGTTGTAGACATCTGGTGACTGTTACACTAGATAAATTTGTTGGTAGGAAGAAATTTTTGTATTTAAAAGCGACTCGGGACAACGGTCGGTCTAATTCATATATGTATAACTTATAAAATACATACAGCCAATAAACTAGCACTGTGTGTGAACAAATTATCGAAGGCTATTTATCCTTGCAAAAACAAAGTATCACAAAATATCTGATATATTGTAAAAATAATATTCTAATAAACATAGTATGGAGATTTTTTCCTTAGCGAATTTCCAATATCCCAAAAATAAATTTAGGCTAATTTAATTTCAGCAAAAAAAGAAAAGGTACCTAATTAAAATAATACGTTTAAAATTATTCATTATATATAAGTTAATATCACTATAATATAACAAAACGTATCGCTAATGACATGAATAATAACTTACTATTCTTTTATGTTTATTTGCTTTCAATTGATATGCTTCTGCTTGAGTTATTTGTGTCACATGTATTTACGGGAGTAATATATTTTTTTTATGTCATTTTTTTATTCTAAAATATACTTAACTTCTATATTTGTATTAGTTGCAACATTATTATATATATACTATAGACAGAACACATCTGGACACAAATTTTTCAACAGCTATTTTCCAACAACTCCTATGAAATTTTGTACATCAATGACAAATGAAAACAATTTTACGTCTTGTTTTGCTAAAAAATCCAAAATAGTGGCGGCACCGTTTTTGCCAATAAAAGGGAACTAATAAAAAACGTGAAAGCATATTTTTGAGAGCAATTTTTCTTCTTTTTAGACTCTTGGAGTCCGATATATGAATGTTATGTGTGCACTATGTTTCTTCTGCCCATAGTCTTGTTTTCGAAATAACGCTGTACAAACTTATAATTCTCTGTTTGTAAATGAACTGTTTCACCAAAACTTTTGTTTTAAATGACACGTCGTAAATTTCTGTGCATATTCAAGATATTTCTGATAATTGCATGGGTTAGTCACACAGGAATAGTTACAGTTGGGAAAATATTAAATTTTGTCAACTGTTTAAGAATTTCGAGAAAATATGTCAATATTCACTGTAATAATCAAGGCAACAGTCAATCGTTAATTCAAAGTAATTGGGTATTCAAATAAATATAATTTTATATTATTTACTAATAAAAATACTCTTATTTAAAGAAAAATTAGTTCAAAAAACAACTGAATTTTAGTTAGCTAAACTATAACAGTTTTATAATTTTTTACTATAATAAGATTACGATTATTCTATTTATTTCTCTTATTATTAAATCTTTTATTTTAATGAAAATAAAAATCATACAAGGATATAGGAGGACAAGATAAAAATGATAAAAGTTACAAGCACACATATTCTCCGACATTGTCGACCCCATAATCCCCTAATCCCGTCAATCATGGGTTTCATCTCCAAGTGTTATTGGTTTACTGTCTGACTCAATATTATATTTTGAAGATAAAAATATAACATTTGCAATGTTTCCAGAGGTCTCAAATAAAAATATTTTTGATAATTCCAACTCATTATTTTCGCTTTTAATTTGACTAATTTAGGTAAATAAATATTTGGGGATATACATATTCTTTTCCACTACTTGGTATAAGAAGACTTTTCAATTAAACATTTATAATTATTTCAATAAATTAAATTTATATGTGTAACGTTGTAATGATATAATATTAACTAAGATTTCTTAAAAACAATCATGCCTTATTTCGAATTTGTTAAATACTGAAACTGTCAAGCATTTTCATGTAAAACCCGTTTTAAAATTATTTATCGTAAATATTTGTCTATTATATTGTCAAAAACTGTATTAAAAGGGATATATAACTACAACTCGCTTTACCTGCTATAGATTTAACTGCTATAATTTAGCGCGGAAGATCTTTGATAATAATTGTATTTAAGTAAGGGATTTAATCATCTCTGAATAATAACCTTACATTCACAGTAGTTTTAATTGAAAAAGGCATATTTACCACACTGATAAATGGGGGGTCATTGTTCTCTCACTAACATTGTGGCCCAGATGTGAAGAAACAAAGGTGAACAATAAGTCAGTTGAGACAAAGGTCTCGGGGCGAAACTCGACAGTGGTATTGTATAATATAATTTAACTATTTAATATCTGCTTTGTTACCTTTTTAAAGAGAAGAATAATAGAGTAAATTATTATAATAAACAGATGTTATCTGTATTTTAATTTAGGAATAATATTTTATCATTCATGTTGATATTTATATTGATAAATAACAACAAACGAGATGAACAAAATAATATATCGGTGGATATTAAGAACAGAAATTTAAAGAGGATTTGATATTCTGGCCTAACGAAAAACACAGACTGCTTTAAAACAGTAAATTCCTTAATTTATAGACACTAATAAAACAATAAGTACAATGATAAGTATTTCAATATTTAATATTATTGTTCAAGTACTTTCAAATAACTTATTTATGTCTACGTTGAAGATAAGGCCTTTTGAATAAATTTAGTATATTTGTATAGTTTTTTCCAGCTCGATTGACGAGATTTGATCTAAAACATGAGAATGAAATTTGTTCTAATCTAGGATACAGTTTAACGACTTCAAAGAATACATTCTTTATCACCATGACAATTATTAATAACTTTTTCTTTCCACCGCTTTCAAAATTGATACCATTAAGGATAAATTACACAAAATAAATAAACATAGGCCCACAGTTTTTTCTGTAATATTACCTCCATTACTATGAACCTCGTAAGAATACGTCTTGTGGTTTTTGCACTTTATAAAAGAGCTTTTTCTATCTTTGTTTCGTAATATAGTTACATACATTAAAAATGTCATTTATAAATAAAATAATCTGTAGTTTCATACAGAAACTTAGAAACCCTCTAAACAACTTGTCTTGGACTTTACGGCTCTGCTAGCAGACACAGCAGACCTTAATCCCACCCTTTGTATCTATTGTGTACAATAAAGTATTAAAATAAAATATCCTTTTACAACCCAAGCCGAGATTGGAGTCAAAATGTTTTTCACTTATAAATAAAATAATAATGTCATATAAGACACCTTACTAAAAAACTTACTTTGTAAAATTATTCATACAAGATACTTTTAATGTATCAATATTTTTGTTCTATATCAAAACTTTAAGATAGACTAATGTTAAGTTTAAGTGTTAATAGATTTCGATAAACCAGTCTAAATCTCTACTATACAATTTAGAATGTGAATCAAAAATTTTGAGACGATATTTGTAAAGCGAAGTTACATCACGAAGTGCTTTTACTTCCATTTCTGCCGGTGACACAAATACGATGAATTCAACAAAATATATACTTCATATAGTGAATTTTCAGAAGATTTGTCAAATACCATATTCTGAATTACAATCTAGTAGATAATTCATGTTTAGTTTCATAAGAATAACAATTATTTCATAGGATTTCTTAGCACACATATGTGTATACATAGAATTATTGTTTATTGCAATGCAATATTATTTAAAAAATGATAAACTTATCTTTATTAAATAGAAAAATAACCTTTATGAACCTATATTTTATATATAAGGTTATCTGTTATTCCAAATAAATGATATTAATATTGTATAATAGTTTATTCAAAAAACAATAAGATTTAAAAGTGATTATATATTTTAATGGTTAGATTTAGTATATGAAAACATTAAAAAAATCATCGTCTTATAATAATTGATACCGTGACTTAAAAGTACCTACCAAAACTAAAATTGGATTAAAAATGATTGACATGTAATGTCATCTCTATGTTGTTTTGCTTTATGTTAATCTGTGGCAGAACTATAAGGAACTGGCTTAAAATCAAAAACCTTGACAAATAATAACTCAGTTACATATACAATACTTAATAACTTTTAATATACAAATTATATTTGTCATTGTTTTTATTGTGAAAAATACGACTTTTTTCATATAATAAAATATTTTTTCCTAACGATTACTTATGTAATATTACACAATTTTTATTGATATTGAGTTAAGTTTTACAAAAATTGCTTTCCACAAACCAGTTTGTCCTTTTGTGATATTTATGAAAATTGTTCGTTAATCTAGTCCAAAGTATCAAAAACCTGATAACGAGGGATCCAAATTAATGTCCCAAAGTTTTATTTTGTAATTTAGTCGTCTTTATTTATTGATTTTATATAATTCTGTTCATACATAGATTTGTTTTGTCGTTATCATTGTATCTTTAGTTATTCTATCTATTCCTTTGTTTTCGTTTAAGAGTTATGTTAGAATTATGACAAAAATTCCGCCCCTCTCTACCTGTAATAAAAATTGAATATTTTAAATTATACTTTTTCTGGCGAATGTTTTATTCGATATTTCAGAACCTCATCTTTTGATAATGCTTTATTTAATATTAGAAATTATTTTTCATTTGAAAATTATATTTCTGCCTGGTTTAAAATATTTATTACGTATAAAATACAGTAAATCATGGGAAATGACATCTGAGATTTTCGCGAGACATTTAAATAAAACTAATATATATCCGTGATCCCGGTTGCCGAAAAGTAACCGAAACGTCGGGATTATGTAGTTTAAAGTAATGAAAATTCGCGTAGTAAATCCGAAATATATTACTTTTAAATCATGAATACTTTTTCTATCTATATACATTTTGTATAGGAATGAGGATGAAATTCATCATGCTATTCATAACATAAAACGGAAACTTCGTTTTGTCACTTTTAAGAGGCTTATAACATACAAGCAAAAATAAAGTCATTCAAAAAAAAAAAAAGAAAATATCTTCGATTTATTTGCTGCATAAATGTAATAAAAATCCATCCATATGAAGTTATTAGGTACTTTTATTAATTGCAAGAAGAGCGTGTTAATACTTTTTCATTTCAAAATTAATCGAAACTCATTCATACTACTGTACTAGCTATTACCAAAATTCAAGCAAGCGAGCTGAAAAACAATGCCATATTAAAAGTTATCAGTATAGTTTAAGATAAAAACGACTTTTCTAAACGAGAATAACTTACCAGTGAGAATGTGTAAATAATTAATGAAAGGAAAAAGTTTGTAGTTTTCTTCGGCATTTCTCTCTTTGTCCATAATTTGGTCGCTGCGTGGTTTGTAAAATTAAATTACTACTAAACTTCTTTCTTACAATAAAAATAGAAAAAATATTCTCTCCCACGTAGTTGTCAAGTAGGGCAGACAGAAATATATATGAAGGTTGGTAAATTATTCCCTTATTTATTTATTATTTTAAAAGTGAAATAAAAGAGATCTGTATTTTAAATCTAAATTCAAATAATTTAGACCGCTAAAAATGTGTCCTCAGAATATAAATTTTTTAATGGGACATTCCACAACAAAGGAAACTCCTACGATCTATAATTTTTAGCTAAAAACCAGCTTTTATGGAAATTCACATGGTGAAATTGTTGTTTAAAAAATAAACTAATCCCTAGTTATCACAAGCTAGTTTTGATATAAGTACACTTATAAAATAAGTGAATAAGTGTAATATAATTTTATAAAATGGAATTAAATATGGCCTTAGTAATTTTTAGAAGCAAAAAGCTTTTGACCAATATCATGAAGCTCTTCAAAGACTTCATAGTCAGTGGTCGTCAGGGGCTCAATCCGTTTATCAGCTATCTGCAGCTTCGAGAAGTTACTCTCAGTAATATTTGAAATATTTCAAAGGAGATTAACAAATATGGACTGAATAACTTACAAAGATACAAACAGAAAATGCACATAAGGTTGAAGAGAAATTTTGATATGTAATTAAAATATTAACAGTGAGGTAATCTCATTATATTTTATTTGTATGCAATATAATATTTTAATATTTTTGAGAGCTGGTTACGTTGTGGGTGATAAATTGTGACGTAATAATAATTCGTAACTGATCTTCAATAGCTTTGATTTATTTTTAAAAATAATTTTTACTTCATGATAATTATATAGCGACTGGATTATTACCTCGGATGAATATTATTTTGTTTAGAAATAAACATCAGCTGAGGTTTTTTTCGAGACGTATAATATCATCTACTAATATCCCGAGGCGGTTCTTTAATGTCTGAACTGTTGTAAATTTTATGCAACAAATATAAAGAAATTATTTTTTATTCAAAGCTACTCGGGTTCATTTAGGAGTTTTAATTTTATGTTCTCTTTACTAAGGAAGGAAATATTTTTTAACGTAAGTTTTTATTGCGGTAATATAATAAATATATTACTTATCATTTCTGTAATATATGTAAGTGGCATAAAACATTTTTATTGTGTATTTTATGAATTGTAACGTCACTTGAATTGCAAATATAATTTATAATAACGATCAGGGTAAGTGTTTATCAATTGAATTGTTTATTAATTAAAACATAATGAACAAGACTCAGTCGTAATAAAAATGTCTGGACTTTGATTTACCTTATTTGTATGCAATAAGGGAGGCGTCTTTCAATGGTAAGTGCAATTTCTAGCAATACGTGCAATAAAAACAGCACTAAAGAGAGAAATAACATTTCTTTGTGGATTCAGTTGTGATGAATTAAACCCAACAAAAAAAAAATGTGAAGATTAAAAGTATCTTACATTAATATACTTGATCTGACTAAATTGAATTTAACATTTACTTAGATTAGTCAAATATTACTATTTTAATCCAGCGACATGTTTATCAATCATCATTCAATACATATTATAAAACAAAGTGCGCCGCCGCCGCAAGTCGCCGCGTCTGTCTGTCTGTACGCGATAAACGGATAAACTGCTGCACCAATTATCAAACAGTTATCACCACTGGACAGCGTAATTCTCGAAGAAGGTTTTAGTAAGCAATTTGTTAAGTTTTTGTTTTTACTTGTATACTATATAGTTTGTGTGACATGTTTATACATTAAACTTTGTCAGTAAATTTTAAAGAAAAAATATATCCATCATTTAAAGCTACTTGTTCTATTAAATAATGTTCTAATAAATAATATTACCATCTGCGATTAAACCGTTTTCATCTCAGATCATTTATTCTCAAAACTAAAAACAGACTTCACGACACTCACATTATTTTTCTGAGGTTGAACTCTTAAAAGTACAAAGCTAAACCAATAAACTTAATATAATTGATCTGAAAAATTAAAAGGGCACAAATATTATTGTTGTTTTGATTTACTTGACTTATTAATAACATAAAAATATTATATGAAAAAAAAATACAAGATTCATTTTAATAAAAAACCGATATCATAATAATTCCCGGCTTACAGATTCTTATTTACTGGGAAGTCCAATGGGAAACACATAGAATTATTTTTTTTGTAATAAATTTTTCATATTTAACTTTAGTTTATGAAAAGTATTATATATGCGTCAAAGGTATACTGATGACAAATTTAAAGTTCTATTTACAAACAAGGAATACAATTTGAGAAGGTTTTTATTAATGAAAATGATCCAGAACGGTTACTAACATTGTCCACTTGTTAGTTTAGTTCTTTTGTTCTATAATATCTTAAGTAACACACGTTTGTTGCCGGATGTTTTATCTAGATTTTCTTTTCGACTTCAGCATTTTTTTCCACAATTAGATTAAATGCAATTCTTATAATAGTTCTCCAACATAAACAACGAGATAAATTGCTTAACTTTTTTCATTTGTCTTCTTAGTTTTAAGATCATGAGTCACCTAAGTAGATTTTTTATTCAATGTTTGTATTTAGTTTAGAAACTCTTAGTAAAACATTGACTTTTACTTTTTTGTCCATATTGTTGTTAATTCATAGTCAAAGTAATAAGAAATGTGACTTATTCCATTTATAGTTTTTAACTTTACACATATTATTTGTTTGTTAAGATATGTAACTTTAATAATATAATTCTGTTTAAATACCTTTATTTCAATATTAAAATCATTTCTAAACTAATATGTAACTTTTGTATATAAAACTTTAATTTTACACTATACCTTTTGACATGGAAACAGCATGACTCCAACTGAATAAATTTGTCAAATGTCGTTCAAAGTCAAAATTTTTCAAAAGATTTGCTTGCAAAATAAAATAGATTTTGGCACCTCTTGTGTCAGACGTCACAGAAATGTACGTTTTGTTTTTTTTAATTTTCGGTGCAGCATTTCAGATTCAAACCCAAAATGCTTTGTAGACTAGTCGATATAACTTACAAGAGGCTTTGCAATGCTCGACTTTGCAATTCAAGTAACATAAAATTTATAATTTTTAACTTTCATTTATACTTTTTCAAGTAGCAGCTTCCCAATAAACACATTATTCATGACACAAATGTTTTGGCGTTATTTCTTTATTAATTCCTGTTTAGTATTTTTGAGAGTATTTTAAGGAAAATGAAGCTATCATCTCTGTTGGAAAAAATTTCATATATCACAAAGATAGTAGACATTAACATTGCTATCAGTTAAGTGAAATACCACTCTCATTCATCTTTTTAGAGCATTCATATGTATTATCAAAGTGTTTTATCAGTTGGTAAAAGAGATAACAAATGCGCTGCGTCTACTGTAAGTGATTAATGATAGTAATCGTAAATATTTTGTTGAATTATCAGCTCATCAATTTTATAATACACCGAATGCTTTTACTATATTATCTAGCTTTCCTAATGAATATATTTCATTGTTCTAAATAATAAAAACATAAGTGTCTGGGAATGATGTAGCAGAAATAGTAATTGTTTTATTAATGGAAAAATAATTTAAATTAATAATATTTGTATTCTCAATGTAGCGAATAAAAAGTAGTCGCAATTGTCACCACTTGCATTTTTATTATTAGATATTTGTTAGACAGTGGCCAACCAAGTTAAAATTAAGCTCACAAGTTACTTGTGTAGTTCAATATTTAAAATTAATTCCAGCCTGAATAATAACTTAACAGCGGTATCTGCTACATTAATCATATAAAGTAATAAATTCTACAGAAGTCATATTAACAAAGGAATCCCAACATAGGTAAGTTAAATATATCTATATGTTTGTCTTCAATTATATTGAATATATATAAACCTACAAATATAAGTAGTAAACCTACAAATATAAATATAAGTATAAAAATACCAAATGAAATCTAAGAATTTCGTGTGTTCAAATTTAAAATTAAACAATGTTACACAAATCACTACTCGCGTTTTCATAATATTTCTATAGTACTGTCGTAGTGATTGATAATATATAATTTTTACGAAGAAAGTTTGAACACAAGACTGTAATCCTCTAGAAGCACTTTGCTAATACGATTCGCTAATACTATCACTCCTAGTTTATAACATTCTAGATACCTAATAGCCAGTCTAGTGGGAAGATAACTCTATTATCATATCCATGTCGAGTAGGACGAGGAGAACGCATTTTAATACAAATTTGTGTAGATTACAGTTTTTAATTTTAATATTGATTCACATACAGTGATTATTTATCTAGTTTTATTATAATATATGTATACTATAATTATGATATATAGATAATAAGCCAATGGTAGTACAATAAATATAGCTCACACTTCACCATAGACGTTAATCAAAATGTATAAGTAAAAAATATATGTATCTTTCTTTAGTAATAACAAAATCAACCCCTAACTGAATCAAGCTCTAGCTGAATTATATGTAGATATGACCATTGCTCATGTAGTATTTGCAATAAATCACAAGAATACTTCAATGTTAGCAATGATGATTTTTATAAAAATATGTATATAAAAATAAAAATTATTTAAGGATATTTTGGAAGGTTTAGTATTACATAACAATTGTGTAAGAAAACCAAATCATGTTACATTTTCTAAATAACCGCACCCGTCTCCGCTGTATCTAGCAGATTAACTAAAATATTTTTAAGTTGTGTAAAGAATTTAGAGTATAAAAATGTTTTCTTCAAAATATCACTATCATATTGATTTTAAATTTTCATATAATATATACATATTTTACACAAATCATACATATTTCAATTTGATCTACCGAGTTGCACTGAACTCTGACCTATCCACCGTTTCTCGTTAAAGATAAACAGTATTTGAAAATTAAGAATCAAGAACAACGCGTTGAACCTGATTACGCTCAGGCTAAATGTTTAATCCAAAACATTGTTCAGAAGCTAACAAAGTTTATGGTGGGTTGTCGAACAGTGAACCAGTTAGGCACAGTGAATCAGCCACCATTTTCAAATAATGTGACGTTTGCCGCTCTTTACGATCGTGTCAAAACTCAGCTAGTTAGCCAAACGCGGGCGAACGTGGCCGTCAAGCGACTAGCTTTTGTTTGTTTTTGGACACAAAAACCTAGATTTTTTCACGTAAGTGTTCGATTTTTATACTTTTTACCTTATTAGATATCTTCCATTAAACCACCTTACTGTTTTCCTGCATGAATTTGCTATATGTTTGAGAAATAATAAAGAAGGATAACCTCACTTTTCAAGTGGATTTTGTTAAATAAAAATTCGAAAGTACCTTGTTGGTCAGTGAACCAAACCGAGCAGGTACACACTGAACCATGGCTCACTGTGTACTTATTGCGTAATATAATATTTTCAATAATATTTTTTTTCTCGTAGGATGCCACGACGTAAAAAACAAGAGCGAAAGATTGGTAAACACACTAAAGCCAATATGGAAATGGCATTGAAAGCTGTTCAAGCCGGTTCATCTATACGGCAAACCGCAAAAGATCATTATATTGCATATCCTACGTTTCGGTGGTATGCTAATAAATGGAAAGAGCTAGGTGAAAATATGTCACTCGTCCTCAGATATGACATAAATAGAGTACAAACTTTAGACGTGGGTTTGATGGGTCCTTTTAAAACCTATTATTACTCAGCTATGGAATGATGGATGCTTCCTAACCCGGGAAGGCCTGTCACCATATACGAAATTGCCGGGTTTATCGGACAAGCACATCCTAGAGCTATGACTATCACAAACATATCGTCTGTTTTTTCAAAATGTGGAATATTCCCATTTGATCGAAATATCTTTACAGAAATTGATTTCTTGCCAAGCAATGTTACTGATTGTCCTGTGCCTGCAAATAATAAACCAAATATAGAAATTAAAGCCCAACGTGAACAAAATAGCACCGCAATTTCAAGTGCAAGATCACCACGTAATGTTTCAATTATCGAAAACATTTCAACTCCTGAACCTCCTTTAGGTTTAATTTCAAGAGATAATAGTCCGTCGTTATTATCCCTTACACCCTTTACTTTTGAAGCTGATTCCATCAATAAAGAAAATGAAAAACACCAAAATATGCCCCAGGCAATTTATTTCGCCAAAAGAGTTTGGTCCACCAATTAAAGCGGGGTCTAGATCTAATAAAAAACGGAGAAAGCCAGGAAGGAGCATCATTGTGACTGACACTCCAGAAAAGGACTTGATTGCAATAAATAGAGCTGCTTCTAAAATGAGAAAAGAAGCCTCTAAAAAGTCAGGTAATTTCAAAAGAAAAGTTTTAAATTAAATAAAAATTTATCAAGCATCCACGAGTGGAGTGAAGTCTGTAAAGAAAGCTAAGCGACCGAAGAAAGATGAGACAGATAGCAATGAATCTATAGAAGAATAATTCTGGAAAGTGATACAAATGTGGATACTGATGTGAACACTTTTGATGACGATGAAGACAGTGACAGATGAGAATTTTTCTCTATGTCAGAAACCAACGCTTGATGACTTAGTGCTAATATTATTTGAGTCTAAGAAACAAGCTGTTTATTGTGTCGCTAAAATAGTGGCTCAGGAGGCAGATAATGAATATTTAGTGTCTTTCTTAAAATTAAAGAGAGAAGAGCAGCCGTGTTTTATATTTCCACTGGAACCGGACTTAGCAGTTGTGAACTTATCTGATATTAAAATTATTCTTCCTCCTCCAAGAAACACTGGTACCAAAAGACTAAAAATATTTTTTCAAAGTAAATTTGTCGTATTTAAATGTTAAATAAGAATTAGTGTTTATTTTGCAATGAGACTAGATGAGACTGATTTCTTATAAGACAGATAAGTAGATAATATTATTTAGCATTATGTTTTTAGTTTTTCTAAGATGTTTTAATTTTTGTTCTTACCTTCCATACTCAAGAAAATATGGTAGGCTATTTAATATGTAGTAAGTACTACTCATTTGTTACTGTTTTAATTTAGAAGTTATTTTTGTTATTTCTTAATGATGGAACTGAAGTTTCTTAAGCGTTCCTAATTTGTTCCTAAAAGGTGTTTTTTGTTTAATTGTAAAGTGATAAGTGATCAAAGGACGTTAAAACTTTTTTTATATTTGTAAAAGATATGTTACCTCTCTAACAAAAATAACCAGTCATAACTTCAACGGTTTTAATTTATCATTCTAGTTAAATAAAAAAATCATAAAAACCAATTAGTTCTGTCACTAACATGAAATGTAAGTCAAATAATCGCATTTTAATCCGTCCATGTGAAATTAACTCAGCAAAGCCCGAGCGAACTTTTTCAATTACATTCCATCATTTCCAATACGTATTTGCAACGTCGTCTGTGTTGTAGTTGTTGTAAGAGTTATTAAAAAACTGATGATAGTTTATTTTCATCTCAACCTGGCAGAAAACGGATATTATTCGTATTACCTTCTAGTATGTGCAACGAAACACAGATGTTTATTATTTTTACATAAATACGATTTTTAAAAAATGATTAAGGAAACAAAGGCAACATACATTATATTACGTAATAATTTTGAAAGGAAAATTGTAAAAATAAATTAAATACAAAAATTTTTATTCACTAAATTAAACTGAAGAAAAAAATATTTTTATCAAGCCATTACAAGAATACAGTGGAATGTTTGACTTAATTTTTGAATTGTGTCAAGCAAATCTCTTTCGCCCCAGACATTACTGCGACATTGACATCTGTTAGCATTAACTAACATTTACATTATGAATTTAGGTTTTTTGCGTACAAAGCAATCCATCCTTCTTTTATAAAAAAAAAAAGTATAATAAAATTTTTATACTAAGAATCTATATAAACAGAGAAGCTGTAGTTATACTGGAAAACATTATGAGACGTAGAGGGGACGGCCGTCCAAATTGAAACTTTTCTATTAACGCTTCAGTGATAAAAAAAAAACTAATTATACTATAATGTTAAAGTCCTTTTACGTTATATGATTCTGTACATATCCTCTATATTGAATAGGGTATTTCGATTTTGACATTTAGAAACTTATTCAGAAATAAGGCCAATCATAGCTAGGGAAGGAAGGAAAGAAGGAAGAAAGTATTACTCAATTCTGTACATTTTATACACCGGGGGTATCTGGGTCCACGAAAACAATCCAATTGCAATACTTACCGACGATACTGCCATAATGGTGATAGCGACAATAACATATAGGTCGTTAAAAGGTCCAAAGAGCTATCAACGAAGTAATGTTCTGGGGTAAGAAATTTCGTAATAGGTTGAATGAAAGCAACACAATTCACGTGAATTTTACAAATAAAAGTATTTAATTGTATTTATGAATGGTGAACAAGAACTATACAGTAATAAAACCAAATACATCGGCTGGAATTTAGACACCAAGCTGCCCTGAAAAGCAGTCGTCAGGAATAAAAGATTAAACCAAAAAATATGTTTCCAGAAAATATACTGGCTGCTTGAGAAAACCTCACCTGTGGCAGTTCATATATAATATATTAACAGGTGTTAGTGTCAGTTCATATATTAAATATTAACAGGCCAATATGGTCTTATGGCATCCAGCTATGGAGCTGTACCAGTAAAAATAATCAATAGTTTAGACAACGATTCCAATATATAGTGCTCAGGGATATGATCAATACACCATGGTATATCTGTAACTGTAATTTACATCGAGACCTGAACTTGGACGTCGTAGATCAAGTCATACAAAAATATGCCGAATTCCATAAAAAGAGTCTACGTCATCACGAGAATGTCGAGGCAATCCAGCTCCTTGATCCTTGGTGCTACTATTAGCTAATATAGTGACAAGACTGAAGCGAACGAAGTCGTTTCTATTAGTGTAGTGTTTTTACTATCAAATAAATGCAGTGGTAAGTTCCGCGCGCTAAGAACACACGAACAAAATGTCTTCGCTCTAACAAAAACTAAGTACGAGTTACTGAACACGTTTTTAGAATATATGTTTATGTAGTTTTTTAAGTTAAATTTATTGTTGTATTGGTCAATAGGCTAGATAGTAAAATAAATGATTTTTTTTTACTTTATTAAATATATACATATATATAAAAATATAAATATAAAAAAAAACTAATTAAAGGAAAATTACTTACCTGAAGTGATGGTAACAATAAGATGTTGCCATATTTGAAATGGATTAATTTGTGTGCTATACGTACTTAGAATATAGTGGTTTTGTAAGATAGAATCAATCCCCTTACCTGGATATTAGTAAAACATGGTTAAGCCAGATCAGAAGCGATACATAGAGACTCGGTTAGATGATAATATTGTTATTTCCTTGATAGCAACCATTCTCAGAGAGCTTTATAGCGAACGTTAACAACATTAACCATGTTATAATTTAAGTTTAAATAAATGCCACGTTTAAAAATATCAGAAGTAACAACCAAAAATTTTCGTTACAGATTTTTCCTATGAGAAAAAATAACACATCAAAAGACTTTTCCAACTGATCTATGAACACTTAAACTTGGTAGTATGTGCTTCGTAGTCGAAGTGGTTAAGTGTGACTTTACACAGAGGTCTTTTAGAAAAAACTTAAGTTGCAATTTTGATAAAGTTTTTTTATCAGTATCAATTTTTTAGAATAACTTCGAAAGAAGTTCTTCCTGACTAAGTATCATATCTATTTGATTAACAATTCGTTATTGAAATCTGTTATAATATTATCAGAAAATAACCGATGTTACAAGTATCTTTTATTAGATTTGAGTCTTTACCTACGTGACTTGATTTTAGAAAAAAAAAATTACTGTGTGTTTCACACAATTTGTTATTCTCTGCCTACTTGAATATTTTTCTATTTTATTAAAATTATTGTCCACTTTGATTCCTATATAATACTCGCCTTTGTCTTGATGTAAAGACTTTGAGACATTCCCTCCGGGGTGAACTTAAATACTTTTCTAAAAGGTTTGTATTCGCAAAGTGTTTATTGACAGGATGAATAGTGTTGAGAAGTTGTCAAATAAACTTTTATTAGGAATAAATGAAGGATAAAAATTTAAAGGTAATAAAAAATTATTATACTCTGTAGCAACATTATATCTTAACATAGTACACAAAATAATATGAAATAATAACCTCAAGATAAGCAATCTTCAATCTTTAAATTGATTTAATAAAAATATAAAAAATAATCTTTCTCACAACGAACTATCGATAAATAATTCAAATCCGTCAACTTTAAAAGTGCTACATCGTACATATTCAATTAAAAGGTAACTTTATCAGCTAAAACATCGAATTTGATTAGACTCGAAATGAATTGGTAACAATGTTTGTGAAGTTGGAGTAACGAAAACATCAAAGCGAAGTCTGAACAATCTCCGGCTGAATTTAATTAATGTAGCGAGTGTGGTCAGAGCGTGAAAAAAAGCAGTTTAATATTCATCAGTTTTAATGAGTTTAGCTTTTTTAGTTCTTTTTTGGATTTACTTATACATATCCTCATCAATAACATTATATATGAATAGAACAAATGTTTTTTTTTTCGCCAAAATAAAAAAAAAAACAGAAAATAAACACATTTCTTAATTAAAACTTCAAAGCAACGACGGTTTGTTGGAAATTGAAAATTAGAAATTCAAATTTATAAAAGCAATGGCAGAAATTGTAAATCTTTACTAAACGGAAACCAACGATTTCCTAGAGATAGTTAAAAGACTTTATATTTGAAGTTCTCTTCAAAATTTAGAACTGCATAAAATAATATTGGTAAATATCATAGCCGATAATTAAATGCTTTGTTAATAAAATCAAAATTCCTCATTGCTTTCCCTGTTATAAATATTTTATGAGTAATAATCTGTTATAATATTAACCTTTCAAATGAAGTTAGATCTGCAGAGGTAAAACCATAACTATGCTAAGTATTTACATCATTTCAAAATCACTCATCCCTAATTGGGTCTCACTAGGGTCATGGCCATTTGAACTGGCTTCGCCAGCGACCTTTCGTTCAAAAATTTATTTCAATGATGACATCATTCTTAAATTTAGTTTCATGTTGAAGTGATATAATTAAAAAGGAATAAAAAAAGATAATTTAAACAATATTATCTGATATTATTATTTATTCTTCCTTGTGTATAAATTGTTATAATTTTAGTAATTACTGAAATGAGTCACCGACGGAATTCGTCCAATCCAGGCTAAATTCGGGATGCCAATGGCTTTGGAAATAAATTAATTATAACAAGTTTTTAAAACGAAACCATTACTTTAAAAATTAAAAGTTAGGAAAGTTTAAAATAATTTAAAAATGTTTCTTCTATTTCGTTCTGTTAACCTTCGATCAATAGCAAATGCATCATAAGTTAAGAGAGAGATGTTAGTGGAAGAAAAAATCACGGATTGACATGAGCATAAAGAGCACATTTTCTAGTATAGATAACTGTTCAACAGATAAACAAAGATATTGGATGATATACACTTAATTAATTATGAATATTATATTTTTATAATTAATTAATTGTATATGTCGGATTTAAAATCCCCGCGTAGCTTTTAAAGAGTCATCGACAGCTTTGACGTCAGTATTACTGACGTCACAATGCCTTTGTTCTTGATTGTCGTCAGGATCTCAGGCTCTGGAAAGAAATCACGTAAACGATTTGACAAATTATTATATCGAAGAGGTCCGATCTCTGTAACGGCTCGAGCGAGAATATTTTTGATCTCTACCCTCAACTTTATCTGTACCAACCAACACTCATTATTGTGATTGCCCTTGCAAAAGATGCAATTTTGACAATTGTAAATAAAATGTTTTCGCTACCACATATATGAATATATACATATAAATAATTGTACTGTGTTCTGCACATCAATGAAATCGTCCTAAACAGCTGGACAGATTTTAATGAACTTTTTGGTATTCATTTGGGTGGCGCCCTAAATGCTTTAGATTCAGCTCGGCGAATGGCATCGAGTTTATTAAAAATGAAAGGACTGTAACAAAGATAATTATATGTATGAGTATGATATGCTCAAATTAGGTGAAAGCCATTAAAATTCCAATAAAACAATAATTGTCATCGATATCCCTAAATTGTTAATCGTTTTCCGGAGCTTTATTATTTTAATTCAATTTCCATCCTACTTTGACTTTGCCCCATGAACCTCCTTGATATTGTTCTATTAAATTATTTATTAAAGTTTTCTGCATGTTGATGTGAATATAGTTTTGTGAACCATAAACTTATCAGGTACGTATTGAAGATTTGACAACATTTTTATTATAACTTTATAAGAACAAAATACACAACAACACAGAACTTGACAAACTTTAATGCTTTTGATCCGTTATTATAAATAGGGTCGCGTATCTGCTACAAAATTATGTCCTTAAAAATTTACTTTTTAGTAGAAAATGACTTTTCTTCCACCAAACACGAAACCTGATTATGATTTTAAAGGATACAATTCTCGCGACTTTAACTATCTTGTCTTGTCCATGAAAAATAATTGCATGTTATTTATATGATAAATTTCAACACAATAATATTTGATATAAACAATAATTCATCAAAGTGCAAACACCAAAACCAACTAAAACTTCCCTTTTTAATTGATCTTTATTATAACTAGCATTTAATTTGCTGTTTGGATATAATGAAGGAAAAGTTTTTGTTACATAACAATAATAATACCCATTAATTTAATATACTTCGGTAATACAATGCCAGTTATTATTTATTTATATCTTATTACAGACAATCGAGCCTCCAGGTCCCTCGGCACAGTACGGGTTTATGTTTAATTCATGATCCTACGTCGTAGCTCGCAACCCGAGCTCTTTGAGGTTTCTAATATACAAAAATATGTTATTCAGATGTCGTTAACCGCTTAATTGATTAACTTAAAAAACAGGATTTTCTATAATACATCTCATAGAATCATCAATAAATAGTTGTATACTATTTTTAAAGATTTATATATTGTTTTTATTTTCGTTTATGGCTACTATGAGAATTATAATATAAGAAACCTCCAAAACAAATTCTCTAAAAGAGAGTTTTATAAAGAAGTAGTATGTTTTAAATTATTAAAAATTTAACTAAAACCCTAATGCTCTGAAATTTGTTGTCTGTAAACTTTTTAAAAATATTCAAATGTTAATTTTAATAATATTAAAGAATGTATAAGTGTTGATGGTTCTAAACACATAAAAACAATAAAATAATATCCGTTTTATTATTTTTATATAGCGCTCTTATCTTAAAAACCAAAGATCAAACGATTTCGTTATCCCCTAATATTGTTTTTAAGATGAAATAAAATTAGGTTTTCAAATGATATTAGTTTATCTTATAAATTGTTCGTTTTATTTGACGTATCATTTAAAACTACATAAACTTAAGAAAACTAATTAAATAAAGATACCTTCAAGTGCTAGACAAATAACTTATTTTTAAAAGTATCATTTAAAAAATAATAGAGAGGGACTTCGTTTTGCAATTTGTTTCCATTTAAAAAAAGAAACAAAATTGTTACCAAAATTGTGAAAAGCAACATCTTAAATGAGCAAAATTTGAATCAACTGTCTTATATCAATAATTAATAGTTATAAGAATATATTTCTACTCGTCCTCCTGTAATGTTGATGTTCTATAATTTGGGAGAAATTAAAACATATTTTTTAATAACCCCTAAGAGTGAAAACTTCCCATTAATTTTATTTTTATGGTGATTTATTACATATCTAACTATGCTTTCTAAGCCGATGAACTTATTTAAATTAAGCATTCGGCAAGCTTTAAACATCAAAACCTTGAGAAGTAAGTTAAAAATAAGGTGAGGTTTCCGGGATTTCTGTGAATTTCACCAATACGGATACCGAAATATTGGATTATACAAATTGTGCCGTGTTTAGGGAGCATTTGGTTTTGATACATTATAACAAAGAAAATATTTTTTTAAATAACTCACGAATTTCAGAACACACTGAAGCCTTGTGTTCTGATAACGCACCACTGAAGTTAACTTAAGGAAGAATCTTCTGATGGGAAAATACTATGTAAGAAATTCTATAAATAGATCTTATGTTTTCCACATGGCATGTTCATAGTTAAGATATTTTCCAAAAGGTAAACAAACCCTTCGCCGTGCGTACAATTTATTAACGCATCGGATTATAATTTGTCGACCTCCATAATAAATCTTTTCTCTATACTAAAGTCTTGGAAATGGAAGAATTATAATGACATAAGACTTTAACATAATATTGTCGCTATTGCCTTAAACTTCAAAACACTTATAGCAGAGAGGTCATTTGAGAGTTGAATTTTATACATTTCCAGTAACATGCCGAACTCTTTGTAACTCGTCTACTTTGCTACTGATTTTCCTGTGATGTTAGTATAAACAAATGCTGTCGGTCACTTAGGTGCAATAACTTGAAGAGTCCAAAATACTTTTTCCCAAAAAACCTTGCTACTTTCTGTATGATTTATTTATCTTATAACGCTTTTGATCCTCCCAACTCCAATACCTAAAATTATATTGCAGATGTAGTTGTAAAAGACGTTTTTAATTAAAACTTTTATCTATTAAATTCATTTTGTTTATCACATAACACTAACATTTATTTTATTCTTCGCCATATTTGTATGTAACTATTTTGTCTGAAAGATATTTCCTTTGATATACATCATTTTTCAAACCAATGCATTCCTTGTTTATCATTGAATAAAATGCTTATTTTTAAAATTCTAACAAGCATCTCATTGTTTAGTGATCGCAACATATAAAAGGTTGAAAACTTGTCTTTATAACACATGTTTAACAAAACGACTGAGTTCTAACTTTCGTCGTGACAAACATTAATAATAAATGTCGTATAAAATGAAATGGTACAAGTAATCTGAGATCTTTAACCGCATTATCGTGGCAAACTACATCGTCTGTAAACTGTTCCCTCGGCTATAGTTCTTCATTAACCTTGACCTAACAACTGACTATACTGTCCGTTGTGTTCCAAGAAAGTCGTAGCTCATTTTATATTTAGATAAACATTAGCTGATGAATGTTACATACTAAAAGTATTGAAATAAATTTATCGATCAAAAAACCAGTTAAATATATACCGTAGTAATGTACCGAGATCCTAGTTCTGTCTTACTAATAATCGTTTTATAATTGTTGTTGTATTTTACAATTGTTCTTTTTTCTTTCATTCTTACTATTTACCATAGTTAAATATTTTCTTAAACTGTTTATGTCATTTAATTAGCAAAAGAGGGGGATAAAGATGTATGGATGAACTCTGACAGTACTTTCTCAGATTTGCTTTCTATATGCCGAAGAATAATTATTTTATTTTTGTAACTATTTCGTTGTTTCCTTTTTTTCGTTATATCAAAACAGACTTAAGTTTGTTTTTTTCTTTAATTTTAACTAGCGGTAAGTAATAGTTAGGTAATATACAATACTATAATAGGTACTATTCTTTGTACTGGATATATATTTTCATGAATAGAAGGTAATGTGTGATATGTGTTTTTTTTTAGTTAATATATTTTACACATAAATATACACTTAAAGAAATCAAATTATGCTTTAATACAATTATTTAAAAGGCAAACCTACTAACAATTTCATTTCTTTTATAATTCATCAGATTTTATATGTAAAATAAAACAAGTTTATACCTTCCTTTACAGAATGATATTGCAAAATAAATTGAACAAAAGCAAATTAACTCCAAACTCACAAGAACGGCTATTTTTGATTTCGTGACAGATAAGATTTATGTATTTTTTTATACATAATTTCCCTCTACTTCATTAATTAATTTATTAATTACTTTCATTTTGTTCTTTTTATTTGTTTCCTAATTAAAGAGCTAGTCTAATTACAAAATTACTAAGATATTATTTATTAATGACATTTATATATGAATACAGTTATTGATTATTAAGAGAAAGTGAAAATTTTTATAAAGGTTTTAATTAAATCAACATAAACCGTCAAATGAAGATAAGATTCTAATTTTATTTTCGTATAGTACATTAAAATGAAACCATGATTAATGAACACGATAATTGATTTACTACATTCTTAATATTTTGCTATAAAATTTAGACATTTTACAGGAAAGTAAAGTGAGCACATTTTGTGTACTCAGAGCAGTACGAAATAAAAATGAACAAATCGTTTGCAGTAGATGACAAATAACAAGACAAGACAGAAACTTTCATTTTATTTGCCCGAGATCATGGTTACTGAAAAATAAACTAAAAGTCGGGTTAAATATACATTAATATAATAAAAAAGTGTAATAGGTTGAAAATCTATTTTCTTTAAGATTTAATTACAATAATAAAAGAATTAGTACCGGTTTGGAATTTTCTTTCTATTGACAAGATTCTATGATACTCTTTTCTGATTTAATATAAACGATAGTAATGATTCCTTATTTCAGATTTATATTGTACTTTTAAGGTGGGTCTTCAAGAAAAACGTTTTTGATATTAAGTTTTATATATATAAAGATAATCTTTAAGTACTTTTCTATAGCAATAATCCGCTCGGCAATGTGCAGATTAACATAAAATCATAAATTTATAATTGACCATTAAATTATAATTACTTATTATCAAAGACTGTAAATAATTTTAAATTACAGATAGTATGTGAAACTGAGATCGATGGAACTCTTTAAACCATCCTATTTTACCTAAATCAAATTCCTGCTTTCCTCCACAATATTTTTGAATAATACCTTCACATATCAGATTGTTTTCTCACACATATATAACTTTATAGCAATGAAAATAGTAAAAATCCTTATCGGGCTCATAATGCAAGGGTGGTTTTCGGATAAAAATATACCGAAGGAAACTATTTTGCACAATCATATTTATTTACTCGGCCGTTCAGCGACTTCGAGAATGGTCGTATTTAATAATTGCTACAATGAAATATCTACATATAAAAATAGTTTTAATTTATGATAATAATAAAATAAAATATCAAAAAAAAATTTTGTCCATTTATTCTCTAGTTCCAAGAAACCTATACCTAGAAAACAACAAGCTACCATTTATTATGTAAAGTGTTGCTCTTCTGTAGTTGTTGCACATATCTTTCGTTGGTAACTAAAAAAAATAAATAAATACATAAACATATAGTAAAAAATAAGTTATAGTATTGATAATCTCTTTTGTTTGATATGGGTTAGATTGACCATGTCTAAAGTTGACTACAAAATTATCTTATTAAGATACCAA
>DVQP01000292.1:0-25972 GCA_018231745.1 Danaus eresimus
GCGCCATCTTATATTATTTTTTACGTCATATGTTTCTTTATTTTATAATTGTATTAATATTTTAATTAAGTATGTATATTTAAATTAAGAAATAAGTTAAAACAAGTGAAATTTATTTTTAATATATAATACTAATAATTTTTCATTAAACTCTACATATGTATACAGGTATTTACAAAGAAATCTGTTACAAATGTGAATAGAACTATTAATATAATGAAATGCAAAAAAAAACGCAAAATTTTTATCGTTTCTGATGATGTAAACGCTGCCTTTTACCGTTACCGTACTTATGACTCACAGACGACGCCCACAAAGTACATTCCGTTACAAAATGCTAATTCATTAATTAAATCGCTTAAACATAAAATATACTAGACAATATTATATATAGTATTAATAAAATGAATTATTATAATTACTTATTATATATAAATAAATACACTTCTGCATGCAACTGTATTCTATGGTATTCAGTTTGTATACACGTGTACATACGAAAGGGATTCTAGAAGCACTGCATCTAAATAGTCTTATGTGGATATTATGTCACTCACTTATAATAATAGGGTGTTCATATTAAATTAAATATGGCCTCCGCATCGAAAGCCAACATTCAGCAAGTTTGTTTAATTGATTTGTCGTTTGAATTAAAAAATAAGAGAAATCTAAGCGGCTTAAAAAAACCACTAATCAATGTATAGGACTTTTAATTATTAAATGCAATTGACAATACGTAAATTACTCTGTGTACACAATGTCTGCGGCCACTACTTTTGCTTAGTATATTCAATCCAGTCGAATATAATACATATTTGTTTAGTGATACTGGAGATATTTGCATGTAATGTTTTAACTATGATGCAAGTTGTATAGCGGAACATGTGTGGACTGTTGCTGCGTTCGCGCTCAGTCATCAACATTACACGGCCGGAGGCGGCCATTCGCCGGCCATTTTACTATCTGACATTCGAAATTTGAATTTTTTGTGACATTTATTAGCGGTGAGTTTTTTTTACATCCTTGAGTCTGCGTCGAAGATTCATAATCAAATTCATTCAAGCTACATTTATTTTAATGTTTACTGTGTTTTTATAACTTTCTCTTTTTTTTTATTTAATCAGTTTATATATAGACATTTTTACATTTTGTGATGTGATATTTTTTGTATTTGCCTTCCTAATGTTACTGTTACTCAAGTCTTCCTACGGTAGACAACACCAGGAGTACATTGTACGGTCGCGAATAGATCCGAATGTAAATGTATATATCAATAAGTATGGCGAAAGTTTAAATTTAACTACAAGTTTAATGTATTAAAAATATTCAGAGAGCGTTGCTTTTGTGCTTCAGAAGGTAGTCGTTTAAATTTTAATGGCGGATGAAGATGAGTGTAATTATGCGTAAACCACTTGTCTTTGCTTATTTAATGTTAACCGTCAGTTAAAACCGCAGTTATTTAGTTTTATTCTAAATACATTACGCCATTTCATAGTTATTGAGATTTTAAAACATTTAATTTTAATATATAATGGCTAATGATTATTTCGTATATTTCTCCAGTACGGCAAAAGTGATTCTGGTCTCGTTTTTTTTGACAGTTCATATTTTGTAAGCCATATGACGTTTTAGTAGGGATTTATGAAAAAGTACCTTATAAATAAATAAATAATTGTCTAAACTAAATATATCAAGATTGTAAACAATAAATTCGTTCAAAATTTTTGCACCGATACAAAATTTTGAATAAAATAAAAAAATTATTAGTATCAAAAATGTATAGGTATATAATGTCCCACATCATTAAAAGCTGGTGCATGTTGTTTGCAAAGCGTCTTTTTCGATCGCCATATTGTTTTTTTGCGTTTAACCTTTCTAATTGTCTCCCTAATTTGTATCTTTCTTTTCTAATATATATATATATATATAATATTGTTATTGGAATTTAATATTTTACTAATCAAATACAAACGCAGCGAAGTTTCAACCTAATTAAATCTTAAAAAATATATTTTAAGGAAATGTCATTTATAATGAAAGAGGCAAAAACGCGGGTAAAACTAGTATAGATCTAAAAGACCTTTAACGGACGGCTATCAAATGAATCCTCGCCAGTGTCTGGTAGAGGTAACACAATAACTTGTTTGAAGGAAAACTTAGGTATCTAGATTCTAGACAGTAAGGATGTCTAGGTTAAAATAAAACTAGGTTATATGTATATGAACTCAAGGTTCTGACCCGACTTCGTTAAGTTCACCAATTTTTTTTTTAACCGAATTATTGTTGACCACTGACAATATAAAATATACAATAAAAATAATAATTAACAACTAAAAAGTATCCATATGATTGTTTAAAGCGTCACACAAAAAGTTTTGTTTATTATTATCTTTAAAAAAAAAATCGATTCTTGTGAAGATACATATGATAGACGATAAGGAAAATGGAGGACGAATATTTAGTCACCATTACGATTGTTATATACGATTGAGTAAATACGAGTAACAAAGAAATATTATATAATGAGTAAATCAATATCCCTTGAGTAAGGTGGCAACTGTCTGACTCGTTCAAAGGGATCTGTTGATCTGATCTGAAATACCTTTAGAGTTGTTTTCATTGAACTTCTTTATTAAAAAACAAGACGTATGATAAAACCAGGACAACGACACCGACCCGAGCGGCAGCGACCGGTTCTCGCAATAGCTTAGCTTAACTCAGCTGTTGAGATTCTTGAAGATTTAAACTAGAAAAAATATTATTAAAATTAATTATTAAATATAAATTCCTTTTTTTATCTAAGTGTTTATATTTTGTTTCACGGAATGCCACCAATATTAATATTTTCTATGTATTCTTTTGTATTCGTGAAACCAGTTCCGAGTTAAAGCGAAAAATATCCTATTGATTACAAAATATCTATGTCCATAAGTTTTAAGTATTCTAGAAACGACAAGGAAGGATTCTTGTAATTCTTACACGAAAATTATTCCTAATGTGCTGAGGAATTTTTCATAACTAAAAGGTAATTAGCGACACCGGAGCTAATGAGTGTGGGCTATTGTGGTGGATGGTGAATACCATAATGACCTTTATAGTGTGGTGGTAGAGTGTAAATTTGCGTGGTAATGCATCACAGTCCTTGTGTTTCGGTGGATTGCCAACGAGAACATAACCCATACCATGAATTCGCAGCGTCAAAATAAACAGACATATTCTAGTTGTTCATTCATAAATCGTCGCAAAACTGGAAACTGTGCAGCTGTTGTTTGTTTAGCTAGACCCGACAAAACTCATAGTAGGGGTAAGGTAACTATGATAAATAAGATGGATGCTGGTGTCTCGTTTGTTTATGAAAATTCAATGTTTTTTTTAAATCATTTGTGATGGCAGCTAAGTAAGCATATATATAAGTACATCATTGGTCTCCGGTTAACTTTATAAGAATATAGGTAGGGAAAATAATAAATTAGGAGTGGTTGGAAGGTAAAAGGCCGCCTCTCGTGCATGAGGGCGCGGGTTCGATACCTGGCAAGTAACATTATGATTTAGACACCACTGGCAGGCTGTGATGGCAAACATCATAAGCAAACCTGTGATTATAATTTTAAATTATAAGTTTAAAATCGCCCACCCGCCTTGAGCTAGTCTGGTGATTACTGCTCTAACCTTTTTCATGTGAAAAGAGGCCTCGCTAAGCAGGGGGCAACTATAGGCTGATATAAAAATGACAACAAATTTCATTTCATTTTCGTGCCATCTTTTTACTCACATTTTAGATGACGTATGTAAAAAGTATAAACTAATTAATCATTAAAAGCTAGGCAACTTGTATTAAAAACAAAATACAATGACCTGAACATTGATTAATCAATTTTGTTTCGTAAGTTGACGTTTACGTATGATATTTTTCATGTGTTATAATTTCAAATTAAAAAGAATAAATACTAAAATCTTTTAGACTAAGTTTTACATATATATCGATATATTTTAGTAAGTTAATATAATATTTAATTGATCCAATGCAATACCAACTTTGATGTATGTTGTCAAAAATAATTCGGATGTTCCTACCTTTGTGATCAAAGTTATTAAGTGTTGTAAGTAATTTTTTGTTTTCAGACCATGTTAAAGGTCGGCGGGGGCGCGCTACTGATCGCTGCGATCGTGGCTGTCTTTGTAGTCGCGACCCAAGGACGAGATCCAGACCTTGAGGCTTCAGAGCAGGAAGGGAGGGAGTACATCATGCATTTAGACAAGATGGCTGGATTAAGGAAAAACAGAGCCAGTCTTGCCGAATGGGCTTACACTTCCAACATCACCCAAGAGAATGAAGCTAAGAGGGTATAAGTAGATTTGATGTACCATTAATTAGTTTTAAGTATATGGCTATAAAATACATTGCACATTGTTAATTAAACGCTTTTTATTGATATGCTAGTTGTAAATACAACTGTAATTTGAGAAATGGCAATGTGTTTTGCTTGTTACATAGATTACACTATGTAGCGTTCTGTGCAGCTAATATTAGATTAGAGTTTGATTAAAATAAATATATATCTATTGTTTTTTTTTGAAAATCCGTAGATCCAAGTCCAATTGGAGCTGTCAAAACAAGAGAAGCAAGCTTGGGAGGAAACGAAGATGTATAGGTGGCAGGACTTCCAAGACTTCTCACTCCGTAGAATGTTTAAGAAATACAGTCAGCTGGGAGTATCAGCGCTGCCTGATGATAAATATAAACTGTTGATGCAGTGCGTGTCCGACATGGAGTCGAATTACGCCACGGCTAAGATTTGCTCATTTAAGAATGAGACTAAATGCGACCTGGCCTTAGAGCCTGGTAAGAATAAATGAGAAACTTCAGTGAAATAAATACAAATATATGACATAAAAAATTATTAGGCTTTGTGTTTAAATATGCTTCATAAATATCCAATGACAGATAGCATCTGATCTTAATAAATTGATTAACTATATGTATTTTAATTTAGAAACCTTTTTAAAACTGTATGCGAAGGTTTCGCAGGTCACACAGATTGTCAAGTATAGAGAGGGGTTTATTACAGATATAACGGAAATCTTCGCAAAGAGCCAGGACCCTGATGAATTGAAGCACACGTGGGTGGAGTGGCACCGAGCGGCCGGAGCTCGTGCTAGGAACAACTTCACACAATACGTGGACCTGGATAATGAGGCCGCTAAACTTAATGGTGAAATAACATTAATTAGGTCAAACAAATGCTTCTGGCTTCATTTCACCATGTACAGATGATATTCCTCTGTTTAACGCCTTAACACAACCTATATCGCTTTAAGAAAGTTTATTTAAGAGCAAAAAATTATTTACATACGTTAATTGTTTTTAATATTCATACAGGACAAAAACATATCGGTCATAAGTTGAATGTTATCAGGTTATAAGGACGTGGCAGAGTGGTGGCAGTCTGAATACGAGGTTAAAGATTTCGAAGAACAATTGGCGAAGCTGTGGGAAGATGTGAAGCCTCTTTACCAACAACTGCACGCGTATGTGAGAAAAAGACTCCGAGATAAGTACGGAGAGCATATAGTTTCGGCTAGAGGACCTATACCAGCACATTTATTAGGTGAGCAATATTAACATTTCCTACAGCCGCATAGTTGAATTCGTTAGAATTTTGATTGGCCATGCCTAGAGAAATATGGTTTAGAAATTTGAAACTGTCGATCAGTCTAAAGGAACTTCTCATACCTTTTTCAGGAAACATGTGGGCACAAACGTGGAACAATATCGAATCATTCACACGACCATACCCGGATAAGAAGGAGATTGACATTACGAAAACTATGAAGGAACAGAACTATACCGCCCTGAGGATGTTCCAAATGTCAGACGAGTTCTTCAGGTCGCTGAACCTGACGGCCATGCCGGAGAAGTTCTGGCAGAATTCTATCATAGAGAAACCAACCGATAGAGAGATCGTTTGTCACGCTTCAGCTTGGGACTTTTATGATGGAGAAGATTTCAGGTAAAAAGAAAATTTATTATATATTTACATTCTGGTTTGACACTATTTAAAACTTTGGTGAAGTATGAAGGTATTTGGTGAAGAATTTAATTTCTTAGAGTGGGTTACGAACGTTTTTAAAGCTTAGATTTACTCTTAATTACACTCTTAACCGACTGGGAAGAGATGCGTGAATACGGTTAAGATCAAATACGATGAGTTTGTTTGAAATAGTCTCATCTATATGTGATTGGTTTATTTGGTTTACTTGCATGTGCTAGTAAAATGATCGGATTTAATTGGAGGTATGAATCAAAAGAAATTCCTAGAAATAAAGGAATGTCGACTGTTACATTATCTTTGTAAGGGGCAATGTGGTGGCGGTACATAATTTTTCAAAATTCCCTCCTAACATGTCTGGCTTAATTTGAAGGATCAAACAGTGCACCACAATCGATTACGAATATTTCCAAACAACTCACCACGAAATGGGGCACATTCAATACTTCCTACAGTATAAACATCAGCCGGTGGTATTCAGAGACGGAGCCAACCCAGGTAATTAAATTAGTACTTTTTTTTGTAAAACAGGATCAAAATGTGTACATCAGTGACGATGGAGCATTTGAGGGTAGTTCACCATGAGATGGGCCATGTGCAATATTATTTGCAGTACAAAGATAGACCTGTTATATTTCGTGCTGGAGCTAATCCAGGTGACTTGTGATAAGACTAAACCCCGACACCAGTGTTACTAACTCGATGTGGAGCTAACGAATCGTTTGTCATACGGGAAACAGAAAAGAAATAAACTCACAGAAGTCACATTGATAAGTTAAATAAATATCCGAACCAATATTAACATTTACACAAACCTGTAGTAAACAGTGTAGTAACTCTCATTTCAATCTAACATTAATATTGAGTTTTAATTTGTTTAACCTTTCTTGATGAAATCTTGCACATCACATACTTGTCCAAAATCACTGCCAAGTAGGATCTGTTCATTTGTCATTATCCGGTAAGGTTTTCACGAGGCGGTCGGTGACACCATCGCGCTCTCGGTGTCGTCTCCCAAACACCTTCGCCGCGTCGGGCTCGTGAAAGGAGACGCCGATGATGAACAAACAGAAATCAATCAGTTGTATAAGATGGTGAGTGAAGGTGGAAGATTCGATCCTATTTTATATTTTTATGTACTATTCCCATCATAAAGATTTTTATATATACTTATTCTTAATAAAATTTGATTATTTTATGTCATATCTTTCAGTTTATCTCTTTCTCTTTCACGAGCTTGCACGCGAAAAGTATTCAAATAAAAGGAGATTATTGATTTAGTAATATTTTAAAAATTCCAATTAATTTCACATGCCATATTTTTTAAATCCAGGGTATTGACAAGATAGTGTTCCTTCCATTCGCCTACGTACTGGATCTGTTCCGTTACGGCGTGTTCCGCGGCTCCACGACTCCAGAGGACTATAATTGTCATTACTGGAGTTTGAGGGATTCACTGCAAGGCATCGAACCCCCTGGCAACAGGACTGAGGAGGATTTCGACGCCGCTGCCAAATACCACGTGTCCGCTGACGTGGAATATGCCAGGTGAGGGTTCAGGAGAATTCAGGTAGAAATGTTCGTAGATTACTTGTATTTTTTTCCTTCAAAGTTTTGTTCTGTTCGATAAATAGGTCATAAGATATATAATTATAACGTGAATATTTTCTTGTTGAATTGTCACCAAAGCTGGTATATATCTTTTTCAATAAGCACTGGACATGTAAATATATGAACATTTAGTTTGAGAATGTTCATCAATATAGGATATGACAGAAGCTCGGACCACATCACTGTCTGTGATAGAATAACAAGAGACGAAATATCCCGTTGCAGGTACTACGTGTCGTTCATAATACAATTCCAATTCCACCGCGCTCTGTGTCAGCTCGCCGGGGAGTACGAGCCGGACGACCCCAACAAGAAATTGGTGGATTGTGATATTTACCAGAGTGTTGACGCCGGGAATGCGCTGTCGTAAGTATAAGTTGCTTTTAGTTAGTTAGGTAACGGGAACGGGAACTTAATACACAGCTTTAAATGTACTGTAAGGCAATAAAATGCCAAACAAATGTCTAGTATATATTGCTAAAACTAAAAAAACTCTAAAAAATATCCACTGTATTACACGGGAATCCTTGTAGAACTCTTGAATTGTCAGTAAACGGGTATTTAAACCTGTGATTTTCTCTTTTGTAAACATATTTTTTTTTGCGATATTTTGAATTACCTTATAAACTTTTGTATGAATTGTTAGAGAGTTGAATAGATAACCCGATTTATTTGAGATAAACTAAATTAGATACAGCTGGCCGCAATGTTGAGCTACTTAACACGAATCCTCTTTTAACTGTTTAAACTTCTTTCCATGCAGATCCAACGAGAAAGAATAATATGTAATCTTCATAATATTGTACTTTGCAGTAAAATTTAGAAAGCTGGAAAAAACAAATTTACGTAGTAAATAGAACAAGATATAAATTTGCCAGAGATTGACAATCATCCTGTCTTCGCTGCAGGAAAAGTGGAAGTGAATTCTTAATATTAATGTTATTATAACGAATGGTTTTTAGTACCATGCTCCGTTTGGGGTCGTCTCGTCCGTGGGCCGACGCGATGGAGGCTCTGACGGGTCAGCGACGAATGGACGCCGGCGGCTTGCTGGAGTATTTCCGGCCTCTACATGACTGGCTCGCGGCCGAGAACATGCGAACCGGGGAGTTCGTGGGCTGGGAACCCAGCAAGATGCGTAAGTATTATTGCCATTAGACAGTATCATGGAGTTGGCCATGGGATAGAGTCAAGTAATAATTAAGAGACCTAAAATATATACAGGTCTTCCACCAGATTAAATGCTTGATAGTTCTGATTCAATTTATACATGCTGTCATTTACGAATTCTGAGTACGATACCAGTGTTTGTTACTTTTCCAGACACTAGAAGTGTTTCACCACACACTCGTACCCGACAGACAATAACCGTATCTCAGTTGGTTCATCGTGTGTTTCCTAAAACCATATCGTCTCTCTCTTTCTCCCTAACATCAGCTGTCTTTAATATTTCAGAGTACTGTACAGTGGAGCAGAAGGCAGCCCTCTCGTCCCGCTTCCCCGCTCCAGCCGCCTCACCCCCTTCCCCCTCCCCCAGCCCGCTCCCCTCCGACCACCCGTCCCCCACCCCCGCAGATCCGCCTGCGCCTGCGCCGGCGCAGCGCTCGTGACGCAACGTACTTACATAGTATAATAGCACCAGTATTCATAATAAATGTTTTTTTTTAATACAAATATTTTTATTTTCTTTTCTTACGGATCCTTTGAGAAGCTTATAATGGCACAAGATTTAAATTTTTATTACTACAAGGGATATTGAAGACACGAATTTTTCTAATCATTGTGTATCTTAGACTATAACATTACTTTATGTCTGCCATTATAACTTACTTGTAATGTTTCTCCGCTTAATATATAACAGACAGAACGTAGTATATAAAACTTTATTCTTATCAAAGATTATAATTATTATTCTTTTCCTTTTACTAGCAAACAAATTGATAATAAGAAAACTCTGTAGGTCTAAACATAGGTGAGATGATAATATAAATTGAAAGTAAAGGACATTAAATACCCTAAAGTCTAAGATTTGGAAGTATCTACGTTTCTTTATATATTATTTAAAATTATATATACATATTACAGTTTTCTTACACACAAAACCCTTCGGAATCAGAACAGAGCTAGACTGATTGATACCAAAACAACTTCATTGCAATATTGTTTCAAAAACCTTTTGAAGTAATCTTAAAAACAGTTGAAGTATGGCATAATGATAAGGATGTTTTAAGAATCTATCAATAGAAAGATGGACTAAACAAGACAAAATCTTATCATGGCACTTGTATTGATATTGACGTCTTAAGCAATCTTGGTCACAAGCCCGCTAGTTGCACGTTGAATGCGACGGACGTCAGACGATTTGGTAAGTTTTTAATATATAAAGTTACTTAGCAATCTAATTTAGATCCAGTAAAGAAAACGTTTCATTGTAATAAAATAGTTACGGTAGTTATGACTTTTTCTTTAGAATTTTATTTTCTGTTTTAACGTTGGACCAAATTACAGACAGTAACAGAATCAGTTTAGGTGTCGACGGGTTGGACACAAATTGTTACATTGAACTTTTTATTTGACAATACCAACAAGGTTGAACAAATTATCGGTTTCTCTTTGTATTATGAAACACAAAAGTTTTATTATCCTTCCAAGGTTACACAGATATTTCCGATCGATATCAATAGATTTTCTGGAGAATCTTACAAAATATTAATTCGCTGATATCACACAAGAATTATTTGTTCACAAAACTAGGACTCAATAACTTACTATTACAAAACATTTTTATAACTTCCGGTTAATTTGCAATTCTTATACTTCAAGTTTATTTTATTAAAAGTTATGTGGAATATTCTCAGCATATTTTATGGAAACAATTTTATGACATACACATGCAAATTTTTGTCGCTCTAAGTGACTTTTAGGTCTTCGATGCATTTATACAGAATCTGCAGTTTATTTGCTATACGGGTAATTTTCGCACGTTTCTTGTTTAGTAAACGATATGGTAAACATCGTCAATGCCTTATATTTTTTCTTGTTTTATTGCATCTATGAATATACAAAATAGCAAAAAGGACAAAAAATTCATTAACAGCAAGTCAATTGCACAGTCGAAATTAAAATGTTCGTATTTAGCGTGTCTTCGTTAGTTCATTTGTTTCGGCTAAAAAAATACAAAAGGCTTCAAATCCTTCACAAGCATGACAGACAGGCTAACATACTAATTCATTTGCATATAAACAAATAACAATATTGAAAAAGAGTATCAGTTAGTTAGTTAGGAGTGTTTGTCGGTTAAAGTTGCAAAATGCCGTGTGGGTATTGTTCAGAAACCACAAAAAAAGTTTTAATGGTGAGTTGATTATATTGACGTGATAATCACTGTGTAGTGACGTCTAAGATAGTCTCTTTTTATATTCTAATTCGTGATATATGTGTTTCATTCAAAAATATATCATCTTTATATCTCTTCCTTTATTATCCTATAGATATTGAGATCTTTGAAAGTTTATTGCTTTCCTATTAACAACAAAATATTTAAACTTGAATTCACCTTGACATGACTTCTGTATTAAATAAAATAGTTCTCGTTTATCTACTTAAAAGATGTAGTTTTTTTTTTGGGTACCAAGCCTAAAGAAGATGGAAAATTATGTAATATCAAAGCAGGACATTGATTTGTCGTGTATTTAATATTCATAACTCTGTTTTAAATTGTAGTTTTATTGTTTATTTTGTAGTAGGAGTTAAAAAAGAATTTTACAGAAGGGCATTAATTTGTCATTAAAAACTAGTGTTTTTAAGCAAAAACCCAGTATATCTTATAATGAGCCAGTAAAATAATGATGTGACCATTTTCAAAACAAAAAATAAAGAATTATCATTGTCACCCAGTACTAAACCGATGCAACATTTATTATCTATTTATGCAGGAAAGTATTCCACATAAAATGAAATAAGTAAAGAAGAACAATTGATACGCATTAGTAGAGAATGTCTCTACGACATTGCTTTGACAGCATAACTTTGTTTTAGATGATGTTTAAAATAGTAGTGGAGTTGGCTCTTGTTGGGGCCATTGCCTCAGTGTTTATTGTAGCAGCCCAGGGTCGAGCACAAGAGAGGGCCGCTGAAGAAGCAGCTGGAAGAGAGTTCATTAGAACTCTTGATGATTTGACTGGAAGAGCCAAGAATAGAAAGACTATTGCCTCATGGGACTATGAATCTAATATCACCGAACATAATCGAGAGAGACAGGTAATTGTAACCTTTAGAAGAAAAAATATTAAAGAGATCAAAGTACTTCATCAGGTATTGAATTTATACAGTTGCAAGTAGCATTGGAGGTTGCTGAAGAAGAAAAAGAATTATGGAAGGAAACAATGACATATCTTTGGCATGAGTTTGAAGATGAGGATCTGAAGAGGATGTTTCAAAAGTACTCTAAGCTGGGAACATCTGCTTTACCAGAGGATCTAAACCAGCGGTTGATAGAAGCGATTAACAATATGCAGTCCATTTACGCCAAAGCAACTATCTGTGACTACAATGATCGCAGCAAATGTAATTTGTATGTCGAACCCGGTATGATTTATTCTTTTTTGTTTTAAATTAAACATAATAAGTTAATCCCAACAATTAATCATTATTTTTACCTAGACTCTAAATGTATTTTTTCGTTCAGGAATTATGTAATGTATATTTTTCAGAGGTTACAAATATTTTCGCTGAGAGTACGGACCCCGAAGAATTGAAATACACCTGGCTAGAATGGCATAAAGCAGCCGGTGCACCGTCCAGAGGCAATTTTACTGAATATGTGAACATGAACAACGAGGCAGCCAAATTAAACGGTATTTAAAATTGTCTATTATTATAAAGATCTTCTATTGTTTTACCTACATTATATTGAATATTAGTTTATTAACTAAGTATTAAATTCTACTGCAGAGAGTAATTGAAATTATTATTTATATGTATAAATAAAATGTAGGTTATGATAGCGTGGCCGAATGGTGGCTGGGAGAATACGAAGAACCAGATACAGAAGAGCAATTTGCTGAACTTTGGACCCAGGTGAAGCCATTATATGATCAAATGCACGCCTACGTAAGAAGACATCTGAGACTTCGGTACGGGGAAGATGTTGTCTCTGCTAGAGGACCAATCCCTGCTCATTTGTTAGGTACGGAGCAGTTTGTAGTATTCGTAGAAGATTAAAATAATTTCTATTAGATAATGCTTTTTCATTGTAGGAAACATTTGGGCCCAAACCTGGAATCATGTCGAGAAATTTACTAGGCCTTATCCAGAAAAAACAGATGTAGACGTCACTGCAGCACTCGTCAGTCAGGTAATTATGTTCGCTGAAAAATAAATTTATCAACTATAAAAATGTACAAAAATAAAAACGCTTATAAAATGCTCGTGTATTTATTATATTTCAGAACTACACAGCATTGAAAATATTTAAGACGGCGGAAGACTTTTTCAAATCTTTGAACTTAAGTGGAATGCCAGATCTATTTTGGGAAAGGTCAATTATAGAAAAACCTAATGACGGCAGGGATATGGTGTGCCATGCTTCAGCTTGGGATTTCTTTGATTCAGAAGATTTCAGGTATTCTGTTTTATAATCTTTATGTTTCTAATATGTGAAAGTTTAAGTAATGTTATAAAATAATATCATTGTTGGTGGCGGGGGTTGGCCTTTTAACCTCATTTGAAATCATTAAAATGATATTGCAATTATCAGCAGCATTATTTGCACAGATACGAAATTCATTATACATATTTGTAGAGAAGAAGCAGTTATTCAGACCGAACTCTTAAATTAAATGTTATAAGGTAAGAATAAGGTGATAATAATAAAACATATTTTCCGTACAGAATCAAACAATGTACAACGATAACAAGCGCCTTCTTTAAGACGACTCACCATGAGATGGGTCACATCCAGTACTACCTACAATACAAAGATTTGCCAGTTGTTTATAGAGCGGGAGCAAACCCAGGTTAAAAACTTTATATAAATAAATTCAACTTGATGATAATAACTGAACTTGATAAACACTACCAGATGGAGACGGTACAAAAATACTTATCTCTGTGAAGGAATGAATTATATTGTATTGTTCTGCAGTCGATAGTATTTTAATTATAAGACACTAACAAATTTTTTTAAAGGTTCAAATCTACTTGGTAGTTTGCTTTTATTATTTATGAATGGTATTTAATTTTTTTTTAAATTCAGGATTCCATGAAGCTGTTGGTGACATTATGTCACTGTCTGTATCGACACCAAAACATTTGCGGGTGATGGGCCTACTAGAGGACGGACCTGAAGACTTGGAGTCTAACATCAACCAATTGTATAAAATGGTAAGATTTAATAAAGTGTAGTTTCTTCTTGCCACACAAATAACATAATATAACAATGTCTAATGTTTGTAAAAAACGTAGTCCTTTTCATCCTGGTTTTATAACGTTAAGACCTAGTTTTATCAATCAATGTTAAACAAATAACGTCTTATAAAAGTTCATATGTCAAATCCCACCTCTGATTTTTTTTAGCCATTGTGACAGCATCTGTTATGTCATTTTCGGCTATTTCCCTGTATTTATTAATAAGGTGAATTAAAAATCCTTTTTTATATCTAATAACCGAAAAGAAAGCTCTTTGTTTGCCACATATATCCACGATAAATAAAATTTGATCGCATTAGCTAACAAGTGACGTATTGAAGGATGTGTACAATAAAGGGATAACGAAGAACGAACTATTTGGTAGCCGGTCATTAAATAATGCCATGTTATTTTTTTATCATGGGACGTAAATATTTTGACAGACAATTATATTTTTGAAGGTTCGTTAGTAAATACCTCGTTTAGATTTAACAAACAGAGTTTGGTGGAGCTGGGTCTATTACTTCAAAAAACTAAACTGCAATATGGTCTACATTTTGTGATTAATATAATTTGCTTATTTTATTTATGAAAAATGGTTGTTGAGGTATTAATTTACTACAGGGTTTGGAAAAAATCGTATTCTTGCCATTTGCGTACGTGTTGGACTTATTCCGCTACGGCGTGTTCCGTGGTACAACATCAGAAAGAGACTACAACTGTCACTTCTGGCAGCTGAGGGAATCATTGCAAGGAGTCGAACCACCAGCGCCGAGAAGCGAAGCGGATTTTGATCCTGCGGCTAAATACCATATTTCGGCTGACGTTGAATATATGAGGTAAGTTTAAGGTTAATAGGTGGTAGAGCGTAGCTGTAGCCACTGCAGTTAAGTTACTGCAGCCTGAACATAGGCTGATTCCACCGGGGAAGTACCACCCTCTCACAGAAGATCGGCATGAAGTCTTCTTAAATGCCTGCATTTCTTCGGATAATTCCTTTTCCTACCTTCTCCTCTCCCTCTTTCCCAATCAAGGGTAGCAACGCATACGCATAACTATGTTGCGGATATCCATAGTGACGGTACTACCTCCAAAAGGTATGCCGTCTGATCGTTTGTCCGATTTTTTAATATAAAAAAGTAAAGCCTGAATAAAAACCATAAATTATAAGCAGTAAGGTCCAATAACACAATGTATATTTTCAGATACTATATTTCATACATAATACAGTTTCAATTCCATCGGTCCCTGTGTCAGTTAGCTGGTGAGTATGTCCCCGGAGACCCTGATAAGCTGCTGTCAAACTGCGATATATATAACAGCACTGCCGCTGGTAACGCTTTAGGGTAAGTGAATAATTATTGGTACAAGTAGTAAAAATGATTAGTTATTTAATTAATTTTTTATTAACCATCCTCAAGCACTAGGTTATTTCCCTTTGACAAAACATAGTGGTATTTGGGACATTATTTTTACCATAATAACTGACCCGACCAAGAAGCTGAGTCAGGGTTGTAACTTATTCCTTATACGAACCCTGTATTTCTATGATAAAGTCCATAACCATATAAACATTCACTTCTTATTAACGCAAATATGCGATGTTTATCAAAGAACAACTGACAGACAGTTATCTGACAGTTATTTTAAATAGTATGGACTAGGAAAAATAGCAATTCGATAAAAACTGGAATAAAAATTTGGCTAGCGCGTATTCGTATTTAACTATAAATAAATGTCTATTTTTAGCAAAATGTTACAACTAGGCTCATCAAAACCATGGCCAGATGCGATGGAGGCTTTGACAGGCCAGCGGAAGATGGACGCTAGTGGGGTGCTAGAATACTTCCAGCCGTTATATGACTGGCTGAAGGAGGAAAACGAGAGAACTGGAGAATACATTGGCTGGGAACCGAGCAACGTTCGTTAGTATCAAGAATTTGCTTACATTTTTACCTGTTTAACATATACCTTTAACACATGATGTAATTATTATATCTTTTCAGAATATTGCACATCAGAACAAAGAAACGTAATGAAGAACACTGGTTTCTTAGAGAGACTTAACAAACATATGGGTCAGTAATATTGTTGTTGTTAGTAAAATAATTTATTTATTGATTATCGTTGTTTTATTTGGAAAACAAATTGATTTTGTCAAACACCAGATGAATACTGACAGATTTATGATCATATTCCAAAGTTTTAATGTGAAACCAAATAATTTTCTGTATGTTGATAGCAGATACAATACACCTTCCTCTCGATACGTTACTGTTTTATTTCAACAAAATTATGTACTTTTATAAGGAGTATAAACCGCGAGTGATCCGGACACTTCACAGTTACTACAAACACTAGTGCTTGGATGGCCTCAACCAAAAACCAAAAGATATATTCCGTACATAAACACTAACCTCTTAATAAAGATGAGATCAAAAACTAATATTTTTCGAATTATACTACTGCATCTCTATCTCATCTCACCTGCCCGAAACGTCGGGAGTACACAGTTTTTGAAAACAATAAAATACGCGTAGTATAATTTGAAAAATATTAGTTTTATTTAAATTTATACTCTCGAGAGTCTCAGATCTTAAGATGAGACAAATTTAGAACGAGAGATTTTTAATCACTCATTTTATGAACACCCTCAGTCATTTGAAGAAAACTGTATTCACGTATTTGTAATAATAATTTGTATACTATATTTTTAAGTGGTTCTTATGTGTTTATTTCAATCATACTATAATAATCTGTGTAACTCAATATATAAATTGTTTATGTAAAAAAAGAATATTATAAAATACATGGTCAAAAAATTATAATTTTCCCGATGATTATATAAACTACGTTGTTCAAATTTACAACAAATAAACAGTCTCTCGTTTACACTATTGTTAGGGTTTCGGTCAACTTATTTCAACGATAATAACCCTTTTTTCTTATTTCTTATTGTGATTTAAGTCGTCGAACTGGCCCGTCTGCACTTGAATGCGAGGAAGCCGTACAATAAATTACCCTGACCTGACAACTGTCAATAGAAGTGTTCTGTAATCATGTGATTCAGTAAAATTGGTGGCTATTATAAAAACGTAAGAAATATTTGTGCTTAGGTAAACTATGTTTAGATTCTAATTAAAGTTACTTTAGAATTTTGAGGCTTTGTTAGAATCTTCAAATTACTTAAAAAACATATCCTTATCAGTCGTATATCTTCATTAAAATCATTATAAACATTTTTAAATGACTAACAAAGTAAAGAATAAGCTCTTTCAATGTTATATGAGTTATATTTAAACTTAATGATTCACATCGATAATTATACTGAGAATAATATATCCATTGTTTGTGTAAAATTTTTTGTAATTGGTATTTCATTGAAATTTTTTGGAAAAAATTGTTTTTCTAAAAATCTTAATTAATTATCTGGCAATGTTATTTCTAATTTCTATCACAATAAGACAACAACTTATTTAACTTTAGTTGGGTGTAATTTTATTGAGAATACAATAAAAATAAATGTAATGCCCAATACTGTAATATGATGTGAAGTCATCTGCAACTAAGCACCTTCTATAAAACAGCACCAACAAAAGGTTATTTAACTACTACTTAAATAACCGTTTATTAGTTTTTATTCTCCAACGTTATTACAACTCAACTTATTACAAACATAACAATGGAGCCAGGACATTCTGTTGGATGTCTTCTGTACCCCTTTACCTTGTTGTTTAATTAAATTATATCTATTCTTTACGCGCGCGAGCGATGGCTGGCTCAAGGCTCTGCATAATGCTGCCATTATACTCAGATTTACCAAGATGTTTGATTTTTCAGAAGTTACAGAGTTAATTATATTAGAGAGGGAACGTCATCATCATCTATAAAGACGATCATAGACTTCTTTCCCTAAGGATTACTTCTACCAACAATAATTGTTTCTTAATTCTCTACTCTTGAGCTATGTTCTGTATATTTACGAGTATATAGATGAGCACTGGTATATTTTCAAACAAATTGTAACCATTTACCGATATCACAATCAGCCATATGATATGTAATCTGCTATACCTATTGATCCTGACCCAAACTATTCTTAATATTTAAAGTTAGCTGAAACAAAAAGATTAATAAAATAGTAAGAATCTGTGTTTATGTGTAATTATGAACAGATAGAGTTGTGTATCTATTGGTTTATTTCGGTAATCCAATAGTGTTTATCATTAACATATTATAAAACATAATAAATCAATACTGGGACCAATATAGGATTACCCATTTACAGTAAAAGTGTAAACATAAACGTAACTTAATTTTTAATTAAACTCGGATCTCAATAATAATTAGCAAGACTGATCGTTTTTTCTCTGCGCTTGTGTGTGAGAATGTCGCAAACTGAAACATTCGGTTCACGAACTGTATATTTTATTTGTGATTTTAATCAAAATAGTATTATAATGTGATTTATTTGTATGCGTTTCAATATTCAAACGTTTAATGTATTAAACGACCAACCTTTAATAATAAAACTGCAATTAACTGCGTCGTTCCCACGATCAACTCCACAATAGGAAAATTTTGTATTGTGCCTCGAGAAGCTTGTCGGCATTTATATTATTATTTATTTTAAATTTCATGTCACGTATAAATAAACAGCCATCACTCCTCACTTAATTTAAAATATAGTTATAGATTAATTAAAACAAGTAAAAGGATATCAGAAAAAATGATTGTTTGTTGCGCCGGAACCAATTATTATAACTTACTACAATTAGCGGTAGACGCCATCAAGGCTTGGTTCAGCAAATCGGCATTAGAACTGAGACGGAAATAAAATTTTAAATGAAAATGTTAACCAGCTGCAAAATATATTTATCTATTTTAAAAACATCTATTTGACTAAGCGAGGTCAGAGAAGTGATAAGGAGGGAAAGTGAAGCCGTGATTAGAAAACAGAGCGTCGCGTAGAGCCGTCAAGATATTGCACCGGAAGTCATGAACTCAAAAAACTACTTCACTAGAATTTTTTACGTAATCGCTACCAAGTTCGTGTCATGACATACCAGACAAAATTTTAAAAATTACCATGTTTTATGTAAAGTTTACAAGTATCTTTGTAAATTTATATTTTAATAAACATCATCAATTTTAATTACAGTCTTTTTTCGAGTGGTTTTCGCTCAGACTTGTCATATATGTTACTTTTCATCTATATACTCATGTTTTTTGTGAGATCTTTCTAAAACATGAAACTTAAACTGACCTTATTCTTTCCAAGATTTATTTGTAAACACGAACACTAATTGTCAAACGTTGTAAGCACCGCTCCTTTTGGTTCTTTGCATAATTGTCATTAAAGCTTTCGTTAGTGGAAAATACGTATTTGGTAATTCTTGCATATGTATCATCCACTTACAGAACAATAGACTTTGGTGTTTACGTTGTTCTGTAATTAATCCATCATTATGCAATGAATATGTATAGAGAGGTTTCTTGAATATAAACATACATAAGAATGACTGAAAACTGTCATGTTAATAGATTGATTTTAAAATTCTTTCTAACTAAGATCGCTAATGTCGTGGAGGAGACAAAACATTACTTAAAAATAATTAAATTTGTATTCATACCAGCTTCTTGACATATGCGTTATCATAACCTGTGATGCTAGTAGCAAGGTCTTCTTTGCTTTATGCTTTGAGTTAAGAACAAAGCTAATTCACACGGCCCCGGCTTGCATCGCCACTGAACAGTTGTTGACGCGAGCTCACTGAAGCACCACGCACCATTGACCGCTGATCTTCGAATCCAAAACATTTAGGGCCAGTTAACCATGGCCTGTGCTATAGGACGGATACTTATAAGAACTCTATTTCAATTTACAATAGTTCATATTTTATACGCTGACCCTCAGCTGGACCTTCCCCAACTGCCCCAAGTGTCTTCACAGCGTAGTCCTTATGGCTATGGATTTTCTAGTACACAATCTAATTTACCCTCAAGCCAGTTTGATTTAAATCGTAATTTTCAATATAGTACAGCTATAGCTCCCAGTACTGTCACTCCGGGCGTTTATCCAGTTTCTTCTACCACGCATCAGATAAACCCCGACATAAATAATAACGGATATCCCAGTTTGGATTACGGGAACGGACGGAATCCAAGTTCCACTCTTCGTCCATTCGATGATAGAAATCGTGATGATAGAATAGACATCACTAATGACGCGAACTTTCGTCGGAATGATCCAAATTTCGCTAGAAACGACCCTAGCTATGTCGGGACCAACCCGTATAATTTCAACGGTGATGTGAACTCTAATCGTATAGATGAAAGATTCAATCACGCCAGCCTGCAGCAAATTAAGGATTTTCTACATCAGGCTGATGCACAGGCTTCAAAGGAGTGTACTAACAATGTAGCAGCTCAGTGGAATTTTGAAACCGATGTTAATGATGCAACTCAGCATGCTGCTGTGAGTATTTACTATATTCTTCTATAAAGTAATTGATACTTTTACACGAACTTATAGTGTCGTTTTTTTAGTGCTGTTCTAGCTTTTAGATATATGGGGATGAGGGGATATGTTTTAAATACTCAACAAATACTAAAAAAATATCACCTAATCACGATTTTAGTTTTTCAGATTTACTTTATAATGACTCTTTGTATGTTAGAAATTTGTTTTTTGATTCTGATTGGAATAAAAATTAAAAAAATTACAAACATTTCACGTTTTCGAGGTATTGGGAGTTTATAAGAGTATTTATATGGCTCGAGTGAAGGTTTCACATGAAATCCGAAACCGATAAACCATTTTATTTCAACAATTTCATAATATCTGGAGTAATAACAAAAAAATGTTTGTTTTAAGCAACATAAATTTGAATGACGTTGGGTAGTTCTCGTTTAGTCAGGTGTACAAATACCTTCTTATAAGGGATATATTTTACTTAGGACCGGCTGATAACTGTTTCGTCAAAAAAATATACAATGACTTAAAATTCTTTTCAGGTCTAAAGAAAATATTTAGTTTGTCCGGTTTTGTTTTAGATTGTTATCTGACATACAATGTAAGAATCCCAACAATAAAATTTTATGAAAATAACGATATCCGTGAGAAACGGAGAGTTATGTTTTCCTGAGCCGAGAATCCGTTAAAAAAATATTCACAGATTTATGATGTTTTATCAAAAAGAAATAACAGACATGTTTTTGTAAAGTAACGATTTTGATATAATAAAAGGGCCAGATGTATTAGTTGATATCCAAAATCGTAGTTCTTAGCAAAGTAATCGTATTAATTGTAGTACTTAATAAAATATCGGAAAATCACAATTGGTGGAATTATTTCTACACATACACAAATAAATATACAAAACTATACATACAATAAATTTATATTTACATTGCTTTATTTTAGTATCATGTTTCATGAGTGAATATTTTATAATAAACTTAACAGTAAACCCCTCAAGTGGTTTTAAAGATATAATCATTATTTTTCCAATTTGTACCTTTTAAAGAACCTTTATTTGTCCTGTATGAATGATTTGAGACGGAAAATGTATTTATATATCTCGACGTTTGTGCTCTTCATAAGTGAAAACAAAATAGACAATCTTCAAACGAACTTAAGTAAAACAAATGATATGAAGAATATATCAAAAATAATACATACATTTCAGAAAATTTTAGAAAAATATTTTCCTTTTGAATATAAAGAGAGTCTGGAAATAATAGATAAGTGATATCATATCGGACGTATTGAAAAGTCACGACGGCCTATCAAGAGAATGTTATGAAGAAATTCTTATCCATTGTAATCTATTAAGCATTGTTGCTGTGGGAATCTTTACCGGGTACTTTCTTTACTTGTGTTTATATGAAACAGTGTCTATTACAAAAGTGAATTGGCCTATCGTTTAATGAATTCTAACTTCTGTTTTCCAACCAATATATGTATTACCATTAAGATTACTCATTAATGCGATAAAAACTCTCAAAAAACGCCGTGTGAAAATAAAAGCGTTAATTCAGTCGTATTAGATTAATAAGGTAGCAAATGAAGTAGTCGTTTTGAATGTTTTATTTGTAAAGATACACGTATAGTGTCTGTATGCTTATAAATGTGAGTGATCAGAGGTGCGGTTTTCTATTAAAATTATTAAGAGAACAGTCATGCAGGAAGTCATTTGCCTAGTTACATAAGTCGTGACTAGATATGGAACATATTTCTCACGGTTAATTCATTAGTATATATCTGTATACACCTCTGCTTTATGTTTTTAATATTAACATGAATATTAATGACTGTGTTTTTTTTTGTATACAAGGAAACAAAAGCTCTTAGTATGCAACAAAGATTAATTGTTTAACGAATACACAGAAGATTGGCGGTTAAGAACTTAGTTAAATATAACAAAATCCTTTGCGCATGATAACAATTATGAGGTATGAAAACTAACTTTCGAGTTAAAATAACATTATCAAAATAGGTGGACCTATTTGCGAGCTATGATGCGACAAACCTTAAGAACTTACACACAGACACTGACGTCAAACTGATAATACCACTCCTTGTGCGTTGGGTGTTTAAAAAACAGTTTCATTCCATACTATGTTTATTTTACAAATATATAATTGATCTGAAAATAACAAATACATCGAATAAAATTAGTATAAACTTTTGAAAGGCTCATAAGAGTATATATAGTAATTACGATATCGGACTCAACGTAAAATAAAATTTTAGGAAAATGCAACAAAATGCACAGTCACTAATGCCATAGTTCCGGCATCAATTCTTTCAAATCGTGACAAAAGGTAGGAAATACGAAATAACACTAGCGCAAAACAAAACGGTGGAACTAAATCACATCCTCAATAATACTGTCCGATATAAGGGCATGTCCTAAATGGTCAGACAATGTTATAATAAAATAGTCCTGGGGTTTTATTGTTCGTAACGTTGCGACGTTGTTACAGTTCTCAATGTGCAAAGACATATGCGGTTTTAACTAAAGATATACTAATAAAATGTATTATTAAATCTCTTCTCATCAGACTGCCTTTTAAAGGTGGTAGAGCCTAGGTGTTCTCATGTTACTACAGCTCGAACACAGGCTGGCTCGACCAGGGAGGTACTACCCTCGCATATAATATGGGCGTGAAGAGGTTTTTAATGTCTGCTTTTCATTTGAAGAGTGAGAGAACCGGTTGCTTTTTCCCTTTCCGTATCCTTTCTCTTTCAAAATCAAGGTCCACAAGATCCGCAACATCCCTTACGTTGCAGATTCCAATGGGCGATGGTCACTACACGTCTTAAGGAAGGCCAACTGCACGTTTGCCATGTTTAGCTTAGAAAAATGCTCTTCATCATTTTTAACAGTGACAAACTCGATTTCAACGAGAATAGAATATGATTTGTGAGGCTTATGATATGTAACTTTATAGAGAAACAATTTTATTTAAATGTTTGGATTAATTTTTGTGTAAAAAAAACACGAAGAATAATAAGATAAAAAAATATGAGCCACATTTTTGTAGGTCTAAAATTATGACAAAAACATGTACATTTATATCTTTTATACAGACTTCGAAATCGCCTTTTAATACAACTTATCTCAAAGTTTCAATCTGAATAGCATGATATATTATAAGAAAAACATCTATAAGGCCAATTTATTGACAAAAAAATGCGGTCACCCAGATAAGTGGGCTGTAAAAAAAAACAGCACAATCAAATAAAATCTAGACGTGACCAGAATTCACCAAGTATTCAAGGAGTATTATAAATGAAGGTTGAAACTTTACGATAAAAATAAGTAAAAAGTGTGGTTACCATAACATTTAAGTTTTTCTTCGTACCGGTATTACATTGATTTTCAAACAAATTAGTATCTATTTCGGTTTATCTAAACGTGAGGCGTTTCAGTATGTAACCTTTACAGTCATATATGACAATATAATAAATTTATAATTATTTATCAAGAGCTGAATAAGAAATAATATAATATAGTTTAATTACGTGGCGGTGGCTGCATTGTCACATTAAAACAATTCTTAAATTTGAAATACCTTCGCCTTGTAAACTATTCTCACGGCCGTGACACTGAATTTTTTTTATTATATTTTGCTTTATGTATAATCTATATTTTTGTATATGTTCATATCATACATGAAACTCAAACAGTTTTAGGACTAACATAACAATAGGAAACCTTGGCAATATGTTAATAAAATATACATTTTAAATATTTTTTTCTGGTGCTTTCAACTGATAAGAGTGTTTACTCTGTGCATTATTTCACACAGCCCACGTTGTTTCAGTGTTAATTGATGACAGTACGAAAACCTGGCCTCACTTTGTTTATCAATTTAACAGTTGCGATCTAATAAACTATAGCCTCCGTATCACAATGTGTTAAGGTTGATATTCGTCGAATAATCTCATATGTTACATAAAGAGACAATTGTGTCACTGTTAAAAGGTTTTTTCATTACTATTTGTAACACTGTTGCTTTCGGTTGTACTTTTGTTTGTAAACTTGAACTGATTACGTTATGAATGAAGTTAACAATTATTCTCGGTTCCGTCTACAACATTGGTTTATCTGTTAACATTGTTTAGAATCAAACATATAAAAAATATATAACCAATCTGTTTGAACAAAGGATTTTTAACTGTTATCTATAATTATTCTAATGATTTAATCCTTATAAGGTACATAAAATAAAGATATTCCTTTTTATCAAACTTATTCTTATGGTATCAAAAGAAAAGCTTTGTTCAATATTTTGATCTTGTATAAAATACTTAAAGAAGTCTTCTAAATATATTTTAGTATATTCACACTTTCCACTGACGATGTAAGATATTCTAAATCTCATTTGTAAATTTCTCGAACCGTTCAATTGTACACATGACAATTGTAGTACAACCTAAGGGTAATCTTCGATAGTTATTTTTAAATAGACGCCAGTTTAATATCGTAGTGTCTTTTTCCCTAAACATTCTCATAATATTTGTCACCGGGTAGTTGCGGCATGATTGCGAAACTGACGTGCGAATGTCCTCCAGCCACAATGAGATGTGTGTGAAATAATGAATTAGTATTGAAGTTACGTCAGGGGTTTGAGACTCCTTTTGTCGTATATTTGAAAAGCAAATAAATGATTAATGCTTGATTAAGTAACGTTAATTAAAGTAAGCTGATAATTGTCTTACATTAAACCAAGGCTCTTCGAGAGCCTTCGTAATGACCTTGGTTACGGTTTTTAAATGAAATTAAATCGCTCTTTAAACGGGTCGTTTTTAGCTATTCAATATCCGATAGTAACAAATATATTCTCGTATGTTTTAATGTCTCCATCCAAGCTTTCAAGGGCTCTAGTTTTTCTCAGTTCAATGATTTTCCTTTTAGTCTTGACATATTTATTGTTATAATACGTAATTGTAATACGTTTTCAAGTGCAAAGTTTATTATCGTGGGAATGCATTATCTTAATGTATTTGACTTTATTATGGCATGTTATGGAACATTCATGTTTATTATTTTATATTTTGTACAATTTAATTTTCAAAAATTATATATTCAGTTTGATATTATCTTTCGTCTCATTTTTATCACTTGAAAATTTTTCGGGGAGTAGTATTTAGCCAACAACCACTTTAATATCATTATAATATACACATTTAATATAGTAAGAATATTTTTTTATACTGTCAAGAGATACATGTTCCCTTTTCAATAAATCGATAGAGCTTTTTCGCAATCGCTACTCTGAATACGTAAATCCTATGTGACCTTTTCATCTTTAAATAGTTGAGATAACGTGAACAAATAGTTAGATTAGTTAAGTAAGTGAACTACAATAAACTCATTGTGAACAAAGTT
>DVQP01000293.1:0-25928 GCA_018231745.1 Danaus eresimus
ATTGATATAATTTCTATCAGGTATTAACTTGCCGCCGGTCCTTGATAAGTCTACGAAATTTGAGCGAAATCCGTCCGTTTAAAATGTATCAAATTTGACTTGGAAGAAGGTTTTAAATAAACAAACATATATACATACATACATACACGTGAAGTTAAATAAAAGCATGTAAATGTTTATAGTAAGAACGAGACATGACAGTTTATAAAAATTACTTAGTGATTAGGTAATTCAAAAAAATGTATTCTTCAAAAAAAATATGATTTTCACAGTAAAAAACATTTCCATTAGCTTTGATATGGTATTCAGGGATAAATTAATAATGTTATTAATGTGATAGATGTAGTAACCAGCCGTCAGCGACATCTATTGTCTATGTCAAGTGGTTTCACACGACATTTGAATATATTTTTGTATTTTCCTGTGTATACTACACGAAATGAAGTATCAAATTTTAGTTTATATATATTTCTTATGTCAAGGATTTGATGTTAATCTGTTAAAGTATTCTTCAAACATCTATTAATATAAACATTCTCACAAATTTTCGCATTCATAACATTCGTAGGATTCTCTCGACAAAATTCATACAAGGAGTAAAACATTTTGTTTCTGCTATTTTTTATAGCTAAGATTTATTTATTTCATAATTCCTTATTAATTATATTAATTTAAAGTTCGAAAATGAAAAGAAGAACTTAAATGGAGTGGTCTTGAACACCACAAATTAATATTTTAAGCGAATAATATCTATGAAAGCCATAAAGTTAATGACACGTATCATCACAACTTTGTTACGAAGTAACGCATCGATCAGACCGTAATACCTATCTTTAACATCTTTATAAAATTCCAAGCTATCTGTCGAAGATTTTCTTGTCAATTATATTAAAGATGCTCTTCATGATTACATGATTTATTCTCTCAAAGAACTTTGATGAATAGAGGAATAAATGCTCGGAAATGTGCGATGAAATTCGACAAGATACGTTTACTGAAACGCTTTTATGATCGTCTTGAAATGTGGTTAAAATACTGGCTATTAAATATTATTTTTATAATACTTATTACATTGTCATATTTTATTACAAATTCTATTTTCTTTATTTTCCTTATAACCAAACCCAATAAAATGACTGAGAAGAGTAATTTTTTTTGCATAACATTAAAGAAAAGTGTAATTATATGTATAATAAGGGAAGGCAATTTTAAATTTTGACTCTACTAATTCATTGTTCAGAAGGAATCTATAATACACAGTTAATCTCTTTTATAATATGTGTATAACGTTGTGCTTACATTAAGGATGTCGTTATTAAATACAAAATCTGTTGTAATGTATATCTTTCAAGTTTTTTTTTCCGAAATAGCCCATTTAACTTACATAACTAAGCTAAATGATGATCCGAGTTATATCACAAAGTAAACACCTCATTTACTAATCTTCAGCAGTTATCTTGTTACTGTAAAAATTTTTAAACAATTAATTAAAATAACAGTAACATTTCACTGACACAAACTAATTTGCAAACACAGCATTATAATGTAAATTGATCCACTTTTTTCTCTTTTATTGAACGGGGCATTAATTAAAATTTCATTATTCAAGAAAAGATTATAACTTCCAAGCAATTTGCATATTCGGCTGAAATATTTAAAGAAAGCTCTTAAGGACGGTTTTATTGAATTTGTTATCATCGGACTGGTAACTTTAGTTGTTTCTTTTCAACTTATTTATAAAACAAAAGATAACTTTTTATAATTATTTTAAATTAGGAAAAACTTTATATATGTTCTACGATGTTATATCATAAATATATCACGACATTTTATTAAAAAGCATTGGAAGTGGAGGATACTAAGGGAATTCGTGAAAACAGTTATATTTTAATGACCGATCAGAATTTCAGAAACATGTATTTGTAATAGAATTAAATATGTCGATTATTTAAGTGTTCATTTGTATTAATATTAAGCTATATGTTCGTGAGCTAAAAGAATTTAAATGACTACGTTACGTTATACTCGTCTTAGTTCTCATTAAATGACCAGACCTACTCCCATAACATACTTATCGTATATTAAAAAGTAAGAAACCTGAATAACTACGACCCTGCCAGGATTCGAACCTGGAATCTTCTGATCCGTAGTCAGACGCGTTATCCGTTGCGCCACAGGGCTATGTAAAGATGTTTTAAAAATTTAGACACGAAACAATTTTTTTCACGATAGACCAAGTCTATGTAAATAAACAATCTCCATTCAGTTCACTCCACAGTATGATACTAAATAAATTTCTTAAGTACTTTTAATCTGTCTTAAATTATATTAAACATTTTGCAATATACGTACGGATTACATCATAAATAATAATATTTTTATATCTTTCTAAACTAACCGGGATCACGGTTGCTGGAAAGTAACCGAAACATCGGGATTATGTAGTTTTAAAGTCATAAAATATCACGTAGTATCCAAAAATATATTAGTTTTATTTAAATGAATCGCGATAATCTTAGATTTTTATATCTTTTTAACCATATATCTCATGAGGACGTTTTAGTAAAAAAAAGAACTATGTACATAGACTATAAATCGACGAATTTGCACATCAAAAAACGTTCATCATACTTCAAATAATTCAGAATAGAGTATTTATGACTTCATGCTAACTTTGAATTGATAAATTATCATCCAGCTTTACTTATAATGCCAAAATCTGATTATAATAATTTGTATTGTCAGTTTGCCACATTGGTACTGCATTGCCGTACGATTAGTACAACTTATTATAATAAAATGTCAATGAGAGCTTGTATGTGCATTTTCGTACTTTCTGGTTGTTTATTGCCCTACATTATAGAAATATAATAATGTAGAATCAATAATAAACATATTCACATTTAAATTTTTTGCAACAATATGAAATGAAATTCTATGTAACAATGAATATCGTCGGCAAACTTTATAAACTTTCAGAATAACAGCAATGTTTGTTATTACTAAGGTTGTGACCAATTACATATATTTCGTGATTTTTTATAAATATATATACTTCCATTCCTATATTTCCTTAGAAATGTATGAAATTCAGATATTGTATTCAGAATGTAATTTAGTTATTATGTATGTATACTGGACATCGTACAACTGACATAGGAGAGTATATTATGTGCATCTTTATGTACCTTTCGGACATTTATAATTGTTATGTATAATAACTTAATATTGGAAACTTATTTGTGGTTATAGGTGATTTGGACTAAGGCGTGTAAACGTCTCCTATAAGAAAAATGCACAATGGTACAGAGTGTGGAGTTTTGCTTGTGTATGCGTCCCTATTTATGTTTTAAAAATAATTATCTTGCGTATCAAATAAATGCTCATAAGTAAGGGAAGATTCAATAAATCTTTTCTTAATTTAACGGACCTTAGCTAGACCAGCTTTATAATAACATTATTACGATATTGTCTTGATGCCAAATGTTACACAGATGTCTCCCAAAGAAAATATACAGAAAAATCTCTCATATCGATAACATTTGCAGTGTAATAAGCTATTATTGGTGACTCTCTTATGTCTTGATAATAAGATTATTTTAATAATAAAATACGTTGATAAATCTAACTTTAACTTAAATTACTTTTACTTAAATATTCCTAGTATAATTATTCTATTCCCAAATTTTAAAATGAATTTGTTTAAAGAGGGCGGAGAAGAATCAGATCCAAATTAATTACATCAGAGCCCTAGAAACCTGTTGCTTTACGAAAACATTTACAACCTCGGATTACATTAAGTTCCAATCAATCATTATTTGAACCCCTAGTGAAAATATATTTAGACAATTTCTAAGCTTCACAAATCTTTTTATCTTCAGTAATATTGAAGTGAATACACGTGTTTATTTCTTTGAGAAAACGTTGAAAGGTAAAAAGGACTCCGACATTTTAATTATATTACCGTAGAGTCCCCCGTATATTTTAATAAGGAATATAGCTTGCCTATTGTTAGAACGAATACAAAGATCTTTTCAAGTTTGTTTTATGTAATAAATAAAACGCAAAATTTAAATTCTTAAAAAAGTGGCTGTAGCTATGTTTATTATAACAAAAAAGTTCAAAGCATAATATTTTATAAAAACATTCAATTACTTTATCGGGTTTATTTTAATTTTAATGACTTGTAAAAAAAACTGTCAAATCTCAATAGTATTCAAAAAATGTTAAAATCAATCTCTACTTTCTTTTTATACAATAACCAACATTTTTTTTCTCCGTAACCGAATTTCTCCACTTTCTTTCTTATCTTCAGGTGAATTGATGATAAATATAATAAATTGATGGATTGTATAAGAGAATTATATTTCAATCCATCAATCCCCATAACCCCGTCAATAAAATCTGTTAACTAATTATTATTCATATATACGTAACGTATAAAGATAACGGACAAACATTTATTTAAGTACAATTAAGTGAAAACAATAACGTGTTCATAAAATCTTTACATATGTATGTAATTGTAATTTACTAGGATATGTTATTAATTTTCTTTTAAATGGCTGGATTGATTATAATTATTATTTTTTATTTAAAGAAGAAGACATTCTTTCCTGCAACTGAAACTGCAGTCGGCATCTTGGTTACTTAAAAAGAAGCAATGTAAGCTTCTATATATAATGTTTCAACACGCTTTATACATTTCTCTCTTATGTAAACATATCATTATCACATTAACTAATGTTTTATATATAATGAGTATCGATGAAGTATAAAATGTGATACCGATACGTTTGAATTGAAATAACGTTAAAAGATAATCATATGACTTTTGAATTTAATATTGAAATACATCATACAGAGTCATATTTTTATATCTCAAAACAGGCATCTTTCTTCAGTTCAGGATATTCTCTTCTCTATAAGTTTCAATAAATAACAAAGCATGTGTGGCGAAGCTAGAACAAGTACATATACATATATAGAGAAAAAAGAACTTTATCTAATAATACACTGGTTAAATTATTTTGCTTCAAATCTCTGAATAGAATGGCTTCACATATGGTTTTTGTTTGGGTTTCAACCTCCCTTTATAATTATATGGTATATTATCTATTGATTTTAAGTAACATCTTTCGGACACTACACTAACCAAAAATGGAGGCTAAAAATGGAAAAAAATTGGGAACGGGTTATTGAGATATATTTAAAAAATGAAAATTGCTTTTCTAAGAAACAAAAGCAAGTAATTGCTGCCGACTAAAATTAATGTGATGTCAAAAACTTAGTTAAATTTTATTAACTCTCCTTTCCCAATTAGACTAGTTTAAATACAAAAGAGTAGTAGTTTGATATACAAATGATAATTATGTTTTTTGTGTTTACGTCTAGGTTCAATTATTTTATTATTTAATTTAAGTGAAACTAATATTTTTTAAATAAACTACGCGTCCTTTATTTTTGTAAAAACTACATACTCCCGACGTTTCGGTTACTTTTCAGCAACCTTGATCACGGGCAGTCGAGATGTGAGTGTCTGTCAGTTAGTCCTGTTATTTATCATCTACAGAGAATTAAGAAATCATTGGCGGTATTAAAAATGTTTAATAATAATTAACGATATTCAATATCATTCTAGAAACTTTTTCCTTTTTTAATGTGAATGGTGGCAAACGACCAGATAGCCTACTTGATGGGCAGCAGTGACAGTTTCCAACCTTGTTTGTTGAGAAATAGAGAGGGGTAGTTTTAAGGAAATATCAGGAAAGGGTGGGGAGATGGAAAGGGAACCGGCTCTTTTACTTATCGGACTAAACACTACACACTAAACTAAAAGATATTCCACGACGATCTTCTGTGAAAAGGTGGTACTTCCCCAGTCGAGCCAGCCCATGTTCGAGCTGTAGTAATTTGGACACAGCTAGGCTCTAGCATCTTAAAATTACAATTTAAAAGCGTTTGCACTTTTCGATATAATATTATTTAATGTGTATATTTGAATATTTAGACCTCTCAGAATAGTAAGAATTTACGTAATTTATATTAAAATAAATATGTATAGCAATATTTTAAAAAAAATCTTATAATGTAATCAGTTAAACAGAATATAGTAAGCGCTTTCTTTGTTAAAGTATCTATTCATAATGAAATTTTCTAATACTTGGTATTTTGAACTATCTGTAATCATAATTATAATAATAACTAAAATCTTTTCAAATTATATAATGTTAGCCCAAACGTCATTAATATACAGATAAATATGTTATAATTTATTCTTAAAACAAGCTTATTAAAAATTGCAATGTTTGTAAATATTTTCCATATTTGTAAAATTTAACAATTTTTTTTTTACTCTTCTGCAATTTCGGTAAAAATACTTAGTATAATAAACAATTATTCATATTTTACTTTTATTTTTATTTATATTTTCATGAAATATTTTATTTAAAATAAATTATATCAATTAATAATACCAAAAACACAAAATATTTCAGGCCTGTAAATGTTTGCAGTATTAAATTATAAATTGTAATGTAGGTGAATGTCCAGGTCAGAAGATTTTATGTTTAGGGTGTGAATTGATTCCATAATTATCTAGTCGGCATTGCATTGAGATGTAAGCGCCTGATATTCGTTCTTCGTCAAATCTATAGGACGTGATCAAATCCCGACTAACAATACTGACTTCATACTTCTGTTTTCTTATCGACTGGAGGAAAATTCAAATTCAAATCCTTCGTCGTAAAAATTGATTTATATTCGATTAAATTAAAATAATCATTTTTAGCACAAATTTATTTCACACGACTTGTAAATCCGAATATCATGTAAGCCCTTATTTCTTTTATTGTATAAATATAAATAAAAATCCTTTACAGTACTTTTAGACTATCAGCAGAGGTGAGTTAGTAGGGCTTCTTGGCAAATAATTTACCCATAAGACAATTAATTCATTTCAGGTTTAAGGGACTCTAAATTCCCGTAGGCACAACCCTACTCTGTTTGAGATAGGTGATCTTAATATGTTTTTGCAACCTTTTTGCTTTTATTACTTAAACATAAAGTTAAACCGGTATTTTTAAACAGAAATATAAATTCAAGCGAAAAAATTTCAAGCGAAGCATTTCAATACACACACAAATTGATATTCTGCTATTTTGGGATTTTACATTCTATAGTATACACTTCTGTACTATACAGAGAAAATTTAATATGAAGCGAACATATGAATTTTAATTAAATTATCAGATGAACATTGCTTTAATATTAAAAAAGTTACTTTAGGAAAGTGTTTATTTAGTTACTTTCACAAAATTTATAATAGAAAAAATAATAATGAATTGAATTAATATTATTTTATTGAAATTTCGCAATTACATGGTCAACATACTAAAGGAAAAGAATGAAATATAAAATAAAAGAATATCCAAATTATTACTGAGGAAAATAACAAAATCAATACCATCTTATAAAATTTAATAACAGTAGAACGAATCAAACGATTTGTTCTCGCATGAAAAAATCCACGAGCTGCTTAAATTATTTCTTCTAAGAGCAAAATTAGAAAGAATTTATATTATTTCGAACATTTCAAATTGGACTCCAATTTTGTCGGACAATAAAGAATCTTGAAATATTTTCGTAACATTTGTACACACAGGGGGTGGTAAATATATAACTGCGAACCGATCTAACTGAAGTCATTTTTACTTTATTCCAGCTTTAAAACATATCTGAAAACTTATTATTTTTTATTTCTTTTCAAAGATAGGTTTAATGGATAGCTTATAAAAAGTTAAATATTTCCAGCAAGGTCCTTTGACCTACGACGAATTCGTTCAGGTTCTTGAAAGTTTTTCTTTTGCGATCTTCTATCTTGCATTAAAATGCTTGCGGCGATTTCTCAGCGGTGATGCATGAAAGTCTATGCTAGGCATTGCTGTTTAACTATATTTTCTTTTTCTCTTGAATATCATAAACACACAATATTATACAAAAAAAAAAACATTGTTCTAGTATACAAGCAAAGTCAATTCATGTATTAAAATTTGATAACGTCTCGTTAAATCACTTTCCGAACATACATAATTTATATTCACCCCTCGGATGATAATGTCATACACTAATCGCGTAAATGTATAAATCAATCGATTTTGAAATCTGTTCTACGAGTAATCTAAACTAAAATGTAGCGCCGGGTAACTCAACGTAGCAGTATCACCGCAGCCTCGTAGCGAGTAGGACGTCTACGCGCTACGACGACACTCACTTTTGTCTCGACTCGGCTCGCAGACGGTCACTGTGATAAAAAAAACCGAAAGTGTATTGTGCTGTGAAAACATTTCTGGTGGTTTTTCTTTGGTTTTATTTTTATCGTTTCCGATAAAAACTCAGGTAAAGCTTAAAGTGAACACAAAAAACTGAGCGGCAAATGGTTGGGAAACGGTGCCCAGTATTATTTCGTTTTTATTCGACAAACGGTAGACGTTAAGCGTTTGAGTCTAATGGTCTGTTAAGATAACGTCAGGCGATTTTGCCTCGGGTGTTCTTAGCTGTGAATGTCAAAACGTCTCTCTGATAAAACATGGAAGTTCTCTAAATATGAAATTTATAATTGCATACATCCTTACTTTGATAAAAGTAAAAGAACAATCTAAACTTCTTACGAGCAATACTTTATATTTTTACTGTTGGATGAGAAATTTTTAAAAAACTTATATTTAATTTGTTTTTGGAGTTATTTTTTATTAAGTACAATAAGCTTAGAAATATAAATAAAACAGCTTAAGGTAAGAAAACTAATTCTTAATCATTTATTTCCACGACGTTAAAAAACGTTACCAAATATTTTTAACTTGCAAGAAATAATGAGTGATTGAACTAAATTATATAAGTATTTATTTCTTTTAATACTTACATTTAATGAGAATATTCTTAAAAAAAATCAAATGAGGTAATTTAATTATGAAATAAAAAAAACCTATAACTTAGGAAACCATAATAATAATATTGATATAGATTTGGCGTGAGGCATTATTTAAATAGAAATGTTCTAATTTATTCTATAAATTAAAAGTTTTAAAAAGAAATTTTATATATATTAAATTTTGACATTTTTATAACGGGAAAAAATTAAACCAATCGGAAAATTATTTTCAAGTGTTTTAATCCCGGTTTCGTATGTATATACGTAATAATTTTGGTGTATATATATTTTCATATTTTACTAAAACTGAAACTATGTTATTTATTATAAAATAAATATATTTATTCTTAATCTTTCCAGTTTCATACATATGAAGTTATAATTTTCTGCTAATTATCATAATATTAAAAATGTAATTATATGTTATCATCCTATGATTTTAGGTACAGAATATACTGCTTACGCTCATCACAAACGTTTCTCGTTAACCTGAAACGTGCTTACGTTATATTGGTCTATAATAATTTGACCTCTTAACTCGACCCAGCTACAAAGCTTACATCATTTTCTATTTTATCCACTATCATCAGATTTTAGAGGTAATTAATTTGACTCTTGAATTAACTAGAACCTTCGAATTGGATTTAAAAATGAAATATGACAGTAAATTAAATCATTATTGTAGGTTTAAATCACACCTGATTTGAGGCAATCCTTGCTTAATAAAATAAAAGAGCTACTGCCAGTAAGCCACAAGATTTAATATAACCGAAATTAAAATAAATATTTATTTCATTTAAACAATTTAATTTTACATAATTCTGTGAAGTCGTTCTAATTTATTAATTATATTATAAATTTCTCGGTGTGATATTATAAAGGACTTACTTTGACATGCAACATATAACGCGATTAAACGCTTTATAACTTGGTATCTAGCGCTTAAAGCTGTTAATTACATTTACAGACCTGGTGGATTCAACGCTTGTCTTAGTTACGTTATTGATATGATAAATAAGCGATTATTTCAATCATATTTCGTTCTAATTCAATACAACGATGCAGAATTCTTCGTAACCATTTATTTTACTGGTTAAATATAAAACATTAGTATTATATTAGAATATTACCTGAGTTTAATATTATAAAATATGACATCTGTCATCGAACAAAGTGTCTAATGGTATAATTATTATGTTTTAAAATGTTTCAAAATGACGATGAAAAAGGAAGTGAGAGAAGTAGAGTTATTTTTATGTTAAAAAATATGAATCCCCTTATTTCAAATATTAATCTAAATTTATTTAAAATAATAGAATATGATTTGTAAATATTAATAAATTTACAATAAAGTCTACATTGTACTTTATTTTACTGTTTTTTTTTTATCGTAGTATCATACTGGTTAACATATTATAAAATAATATCAATTAAATAAAAAATATTAATTTTTATTTCGTAATTTAAATTATAGATAGAACTAGAATGCTTCAATGTTAAAGAAACGTCCCGCCTCCGTTTAAATAAAAAATATAAACCAATAATATTCATTTAAAAAGTTTTATTTAAAAGTGTCTGGCGAAAATATTATAAAAATTTCAAGTCAAGTGATAAATTTAACTTGGATTCATTGAATATAATTTTCATGTTTTCGATGAAATGATTTAAAATACTTTCACGATAAATATTTTAAGTGATTTTGCGAGTTCAAATTTTCATTATCCCCTTCTTTTAAAGTCGTTGAAAGTTTATTCCAATTATCATCTTATCAAGCGTATCGAATCATAAAATCTTCCTAAAAGGGCGTCTAGACTGAATGCTCATTATTATCACCATAAAATTACCTTCTTTAAATGCTCACTGAAACGAAATCTAGACTGAAAATTACCGCGTCATGTATATAAGTACCTAATAGTTAAAATTCTCGGTGAGTTTCAGTTATAACAACTATTTAGTTGATGAGCATGTTCAAAAATAAACCTTATTTTCTATACATATACATAATTTATTTTATTTTTATATGTATTCCACAACATATAAGCCCGAATAAAGATATTTGTGAGGTTGCCATTGCTGGTTAAAAAAATAAAAGTAAAAATAACTGATAGCAGATGCAGCTGTTTATAACTCTAATAATCTGTAACGTTGTTTGAATAAATTTAACAAAGACAAAATTAATGACCATTTAGAAAGTAAGTGTCAGATTGTTTAAATAAGTGCGAGTAAAATTCTTTGACGGGTTTTCTTTTATTCTTTCAAAGTTGCTATATTCACATCTTCGTTTGCAGGTTATAATCCTTGCTGCTGCCTATTTGATTCTCATAGTGGTTATGTATTGATGGAAAAGAAACAAAAATACAAGATCATATGGTTTGCTGCAGATTTTGTTTGTTTTGCCTGTTCATAAATATTTTGAAATATACACGAATATATATTTCTTGGTTTGTTTTGTTTCTGTAAAAAAATATAGTTTCTTATTCAACACTTTTCGATATTAATGGATGGAAATCTGAAACTGGATTGAAATACAAATGTAACAAGTAATATAATTTTATTTCCTAGAATGAAAACGTTTAACAAAACTTTATTGTTTTTAAACATTGAAGATATAAAAACTGTACACGACAAAACAAAATTAATACAATAGTGTTAACCGTGTAATCAAACCTGTTTTCATTTCTATTATAGGGTAATATTATTTATTACATAATTTTTTTGCATAATGTAAAATGTAAGACTATCACAATACGTTATATTCGTTAAGTTGGAACATTATGAACGAACATGGTCCATATTATGTTGTTTAAAATACATACAAGTACCAACTAGCCACCATGATTTAATGTTGCGAGCTCAGCAACAATGTTAACTGCTAAATTTCTGTAGGTAGACTTGGCTTGAGTATAATGTTTTATCTAGTTTCTAGGTAATACAAATGATATGAAACAGTTTATTACGGAGAAAACATTTCGGTATTGTATTTCCCAGCAACTTTGTATGATCTTATTGTCCATATAATATGACAATGTAATTTTATATCACTATTCTATTAATCAAACTAAAACTAAATAATCCGTGAAATGCCGGGACTGTTTTTATTAAAATATACTTTAGGCATATACGCCAATAATATTCAAATGAACACTCAATTTTCAATGTTTTTCCCGAAAAATCTTGGTAATTATCTTATTTACCAAGTGGTGTTATGATTTGCAATAACTTAAATACACACATAAGTACATATATGTAAGTGGACGTTTTATGAAAATATAAAATAAATTACAAACATTTTGTATTAGTTTTTATTGGGACGAGAGGAAATAAACAGCAAAAAAAGAAAACGGACAAATAGAAACATTTTATAAGTATTTTATTTTCAATGCGTCTAATTATAAATTAAAAAGAATAATAATTAAAAAAATATATATAAAGTAATACACAGTTTTTATGTAAACATAAGTTTCATTTTAAAATATAAAATAAGATACATAAAATTATTAAATATTAAATAAAAAAAAGAGAGACTCATATGAAAACAGTACAGAGACGATTTAAATTAGTTTAAAAGTAAAAATGAAAAATTAACATTTAAATAATTATATTTTTATTATTTAAATGTTAACTTTTTTAGCATTATAAAATAAGAATTATAACAATAAAACATATTCACTGTTTATGTTGGACGTTATCATTATATTTTATCGTATTTGAACTAGCTTAAAAGCGTTAGAAGTAGAGCCGTAAAGATGAATGAAAACGGATATTACAATTGCGACTTGTTTGGTGAGTTATCATAGAAGAAGACCCGAGTTGTATTTTCCTTTCGTGCAATCAAAGAATTTTAATTTCTAAATTAATTATAATGAATACATATTTATTTTTCTAGATAAATAATGTCAACATTACCAAAGTCACAACGTTCCGTAAAACTTTGAAATACGTAAGGCTGTGTACTATATTTAATACATTTATAATGCCTTGAACTTTAGTATGCAATAAAAAACATATATTAACAGCGAGAACTTGCATAATTAGCGCGATGTCTATTTTTAAAGTTACTAGACTTATAATGTTTATAAATTTTCATATCAGAACAATGAAACATAATTATAGCTATAAATAAAATTTAATTATCGCTGGTACTAAATTACTTTTTAATGAAAATGTAAATCGTAAATAAGTATTTTTAAAACTAAGGAAGTTAGAGCCACACGCATACTGTCTGATAATAACTGTTAACAGTAAATTATGAGAATTGAACACGAATAAACCGAAAATATAAAATATTTTAATTATTTCAACTTTGTGATTATTAAACATTTCATATAATTTTAGAACTTAAGTACTTTTTTTAATTACTTGAAATAAAATTAATTTCATTAAAAAATATGTTTATAAGAGTTTCAGAATATTATATTTCAAACATGTCTATTGAACACCAAAAAACTTCGAAACTGTCTCCCAATGGTGTATGTAATCAGCATAGTCTTCATGAGCACAGGGTATTTTTAACCCGCATGAATTTGGACATTTTTTGGGACCAAACCTGTCTAATCGGTTAATATTAAGTTTTTTCAATTTAAGTAAAAATATAATTTTAATCTAAATTGAAATAATTATATCTTAATTTGTTTTAAGTCATAGAATAGTAAAAAACAAGAGTTAATAAAAAATATAACCAAATAGTGTCAGGTATATTGTTAGTCTCTGTGAATAATATAAGTAACGATTCAAAACTAATCCAACTTCACAATCAAGAAGTCGTCAATCATTCAAACATTTGCATTGAGAACCCTATCGAAAATCCTTTTCGCCCGAGATATGTTGGTACAGTTTGTTCAAGAATCTTTCTGTGCGATCGGGTTTTTGATAAGAAAATAAATTATTGCCTTCTGGTGACCGCAACAATCTTTTCTAGTATATTCCTTTTCAAATGCGAAGTTAAGATACGAATGATGAAAAAATTTGGTGTTAATTGTTATTTAAAATCGGTATGTAAAACATCGATGAGGAAAAAAATATATATTTCATATAAAGTTCATTGATAACATTATTATTTTTGGATGCTTAAAAAAATCAAAGTGTGATGTCTACAAATGGAACGATGAAAAATTATCTCTACTCGTCTGTTTCATGTCTTAAATTAGAAAAGTTATAATAAAATTTATATTAAGGCAGTAGAATATGACCTCTTTAACACTTTGATTCCAATGTACAGAATTTCTATTAAAGTTTGAATGTTCTTTAAATTTGTTTAATAAATTGCATTACTATTCGGTATCTTCCAGACTAACTACTTTTAATATATCTATAAAATTTTTATATGTTTTTTTTCAATACACAGAAATTATTTAATAGATTTTTTTTTCATTTTAATAAATCTAAAAGTATAAACTGCTCTAGGGTTTATGAAAACGTATATTCCCAGAACAGTTTTGTTTTCAGTTGCAAGTTTAAACAATGCCACGCTTATTCATTGTTTGAGGGTAAACAGATCGACTCGAATATTGGAGCGTTAAAAATGCTTGCACTTTGTAAGTTTCACTATTGTTTTTATATTAATTTGTGAGCTCGAAAATAAGTTCCGACTATGTAATATATATTTTGCTAAATTAAAAGAAATGTGTATTAAATGCCAACTTAAATGAATTAAATAGCAATGAATGTTATTTTTGTCACGGGATATCTAATCTAAGGTTTTGCAGGGATGAGTATTTAAAGATCACAGAGATCTATTCTCCGTTTCTGTAAATATCAACTGTTTTGCTGAAACTCAATATGATCGGGTAAACAGGCAATATAGTGTTTGTTATTTGATTTTCAAATCCTAAATACAATAAGATGAATATATTTCCTTAAACAAAACAGGATCTATTAAACTAGATTAATAAGTACTAATTGATACTCTTAAGAAAATATCCAACAGGAATCAGAATTTTCTATAATACAGAAAAAACAGATATATGGACAAAATTACGACGCTACTGCACACACAAATAGATTTTATTACAATCACAAAATCTCCATAGCTTTGGTTACATTTGGAGACGGATCTGCCAGACATCAATTCGATTAACTAAAAACATTTTAACTTCTTTTCTCAACTGACATAGAAAAATAACAAAATGTCCTTTGCCAATTTTTTTTATATTCTTTTTCTACATTCTGAATTGTTTTGAAGCATAGATTGTTGTTATATAGTTTGCTTAGAATTAGTAAATATTAACATAATACTATATTCTCTTTCTAATAATTAACGCAAAGAATCTAAAATTTACATGAGATTACCATGTCGGTGTCTCAAGATTTAAGAATTTTCATATTTGATTGTTGATGAACATTAATCTTTCATATTATATAAATGAATTTGGAAACGATAATGCAGTTTTGTTGACAGAAAAATATAACAAAAGATTTTTCTAAACATATATAACAATGTAGATACCAAAACATTCAATGAAGTAAAATAGATATATAGATTACCATAAACTATTATCATAAGATCGGGGACATTTTATGTAATTAACTGTTTTTTGTTCGACCGGACAAGATTTATTTACCTGTGTAAAATGAAATAAAGTGAATAACAAGTTTTTTGTCATGTTCATTGTTGATGGTATTTTTAAAATAATACTTCTGGGTTTTACTTAAACATTGGAAATGGAAATACTGTCACACAAAAAAAATATAAAAATAATGTAAAGATCAAATTGATTTAATGTTGGATCAGTTTTAAATTACAATGTATAACATAACATACATACATACAATTTAAAAAAGTAACAAATGGTCCACACCATTGTACGTGGGACAAGTGAAAAATGAGAAACTACAGGTTTCATTTGAGTTTTTAAAGATCCCGTGTTGAAGGCTTCAGGAAATCTCCCACAAAGGAAATCATTTCAAATCCTGGACGTGCTTAGAAAGAGGAATTGTGGCACACATTTATTTTATGGCCAAAATCGTCCAGATAATGTTGATAACATGTAACACGACTTCAAAGAGTACGATGCTAAAAATATGACGACACCACTATAGGATAAATATGAATAAATTCTTTGAATTTAACACGATAGAACCCACAAAGTAAACTTACGTTCCTACACAAGTCTAAAGGATTTAGGTTTTAACCTCAGGATGAGCTTGAAGTTGTTAAGCATTTAAATCGCTGTATGATCTGTGAATAATGTGTCAAAGAATGTAGCTAATATTTAAAAGCCAAAGTTCAAGTGTACAGTGTCATACTCTCTCTCTTCCTACTTCGCAACCTCATCTTACAGATTTTTATCTTAAAGGATTTTATTATAAATTATTATGTCATCTTAAAACTTTAAATTGTCTGTATCCATTTTCGTTGATGTGATGGAATATGGATAAAATCTGGTAAGCCAGCATGTAAGTGAAAACCAAGATCTTTTTTACAGGCGAATAATAAATTATTCAACTAAAACGCTAAATAAACATTTAGTTTACTGTAGCATATAATTGCTTCCTTCAAATTGTGCAAGCATGTGGAGCTGATGATAAACTAATTTTTTTGTCGTTTATTTGTTATCATTTGGTGATTTGTGACTAAAACTAAGAATTATATTTACGCTGTCTTAAGTTTACCGTTTTTCACAAAACTTATCAAACTATAGCGGCAATGCAACCAAATGCTGGCAATAGGACCCAATTATGCTGTCTGTTGACATATTTGCTTCGGCTAATACGCATTCAAGGCGTTATACAACAGAAAGCCGGAATCTCTCAACTTGTAGGATTCCTAAGATTTTATTTATAGTTTTGCAGTGTTCGAATTAGTAGTGATTATTTAATGAAAGTAGGTAAATATTCTTTTATATTCTTCTTCAACATATTAAAAAAAGTACTGTATTAGGTATATGGTATACTGTAAAAGGTATTCATAGTTTCCAGGATAAAAAAACATGAAATTATTTTAAAGTAGTAAAAATATATAACATCCAGAACACAGCTCATGGGACTACGAAATAATTTATAACTCGTTTTCCTAAGAATAAATTCAAAGAAATTATGGAAAGATCAAGATCAGACCATTATTTAACATCAGGAAATCCCTCATCCATAATATAAAATATCATGTACATGACCCATATTACCAGTTCTAAGTGCACCCAGATCGGTACGCGAGAAATTAAGAAAACGTCGGCTGTAGATGACAAATAACAAGACAAAGTGACTGACACTCTTATCTTATTTGATCGTGATCACAGTTATTGTAAAGCAATCTAAAGATTGGGAAATAGAATAATAAAATCTCGTAGTATATCCGGAAGACAAACTTACGCTTTAAAGTAAAGGGTCCCAATGCGAGGTTATTAAAGAAGAAAAATATTAATAACACCTTTTGATATTACTGTAACGAACCGAAGAAGAAAAATCATTTCCTAATATGATCATTACAAATTAAAGAGGGAAATATTGAAAACTATAATGGTTTGAAGGCATTTTAAAGGTACGAGGACTACGTTATCCTGTATGTTGTTGTGGATTGTGGAGAAAAATACTTCATCAGATTTTAAGATTAAAAAGAAAGTATATAATTATCGCTTTTAAGCCTTAAGCTTTTCTGTTTCAGACTGCGTGTAATGCTTAAGTTAAACGATTAATTGATATTCTCTTAAAAAACGGATATTGGTTAAGTGTATTCTGAAGCCTAAGGTGGTCTGAGAAAAATTCTTTATTTTTAACATAATGAGTTTTAGGACTTTCACGGGTATTGAGTTAAATAAAACGAATATTTTTCGGATTATACGTCCCATATTTTACTATCTATCGGTTACTTTGCAGCAATCGTCAAATGACAGACATTCACATCTCGTCTGCCCGTAATCACGGTTCCTGCAAAGTAACTGAAACAAGAGGAATATGTAGTTCTTTAAATAATAAAATACGCGTATTATAATCTGAAAACTATTAGTTTCATTCTTTTTTACTTAAATTACTAACTATTTTTTTCAAATAATTTAGTATAAATAGATTCTAAATATCTGAACGTTTTATTAAAGGAACCTAGCAGTCTATTTTCCTGGCTAATATTTACGCGAAAGATTTATATTAAAATATTTTGAAATTAAGGACGACTATCTTTAATTAATATTTCCTTATATTAGTCAGTTTTCACCAAAATAACGACATGGTCCGATTTCCCTAAAAGAGAGGCGAGTTATAGCTGTAGTTATATTTGAGCAACAAACTTATGCTGTGCGAGGGAAACATAATGAAGACACATAGAAAAATATCCTTTTACATATTTGTCTTCTTTTATTTAACTATATAACTAATTTTAAATAATTGTTTTGTAAATATTTACATAACAGCCTATAATCTAATCATTCCAAATACGAATAAATCATGATAGAAAATCTAATAGTGTGTTCTAAATATGAATAAATTGAAGCTCTCCTATTTTCAACGTTGTCTAGACCAAGAATGCAATTTAACTATCGGTTTCTATACAATTTAAATAAAGATGTTTTAAAACCGATTTCAATTTGAATAGTTTAATCTATAGTACGTGAATCACTGTTTCGAAAAACCTTAAACGAAGTAATAAAGAGTAATTTCCATTAAATCTCAATAAAATGAACGTATTAAATGCATTGGAGAATAGAGACGATATCTGCTGAGCTATATTTTCATTTGAACCATTATGGTTAGTATTTAAATACCCAAATATTTCATTTTTTTGTCATTAAATTGTACAATTGTATTATACAAATCAAACAGAAACCTGTTTTATGTGACTGTAAAAGTCAAGTTTCATAGCCCTAAAATTTTTAATGACCTTAATACCTCTAAAATATTTTATGTTAGCATTCGCTTTTAAATAATTGTAAAGTATAAATAATTCTGTAGTACTTGTTAGTCATCTAGGGTTTGAGGAATTATATAAACACCATTGGTGTAATTATTAGTGATTATTTGATATTTCCAGAAAAAGAGTTTTTAAAAAATAGGTTCAAATAAGTGTAAAGAAAAGTAAGTTTTCTTTGATTCCATTTGTGTTTTAGGCTAATATAAGATATTTATTTGTTTGAAGACGTGACAATTTCTGAAAAAACCAAAACTTCAAAACAAAGGGATGAAAGGACAGACGTCAGACAGACAGATTCTAACGTTTCTAATTTGTAAAGATCAAAATAATGAGACGAAAACTAATGAGAAAACTTAATTATATTAAAAAAAAACATCAAAGAAAGTTGCTTTTGTTTGAAATACCAAAAAAAATATGTTTTTAATTTATGACTTAATATAACGACTAATACACATAACCAGTCTATATTTTATATTTTTTTGCAAATTGCATGGCCATCTTTTAATTATTATAAAATAAATAGCACGAATAACAAGGTATAAATTTAATGACTGAAATGTCGCATATAGTTTATCTGACGACTGAGAGATTAATTTAAATTCGTACAGACCTAAAATACTTAACTTAGATAATAATTAATTAGTTTCAAACTGGAATAAGCTCTTAATATGAATATTAAATAAAGTTTTTATATTTTAAATAAATATTAAAAATTATAAAATAATTTTATAAAACTTCGGTTCTCGAGAACGATTTTCCTTAATAGTGTTAGATTTTAAACGGGACATATTTATCCGGATTCTGTTATTAATGAACGAAAAGTGAAGAAACAATAAAAGATCGAAATCTATTAAAATTAAAATATGTAAGCCGTTAACAAAAATTTAAGTCAGTTCCCAAGTTTAAGAAATAAGTCTGCGTTTAAAAATGAATCTTAATATCTTTATATTTAAGGTTAATAATGGAGTATCTTTATCAATATATAAAAAAATAAAATAAACTTATTTGTGAAGTACTCAATAACTTTAAGGTATAATATACGGATGAACCAGAATCATATATAATATTCACAACTAATACAGTTTTCTGATTCTTTAAGCCTTGTTTCATAGAAAACCATAACAAGCCTCGAAAAGGCTTGGCATATTTTATTTCGACAATATTCATTTCGTTAGTGAATATGTGATAACGTAGTTAGTAGTACTGTTTTATGCAAATTTTATTATTCCCTTCCATTATTATTATTTTCATACTGTATTCAATGTTTAAAAACTGGGGTTCACTCACAAACTTTACGTGTAAATAGAAAAACATTATATTGTAACAATAGTAAATAAATATATAAAAATAATAAATTAAAAGTTATTTATAACACGTTGTATTCCAATTGTGGTGAAGTTTAAGACTTAACTCAGATGTTGCAAAATTTACTTAATAATAATTCTTATTGTTATTAACATCTATATTTGGAAATGTTAATTTAAGTAGAAGGCTTCATTTAAAATAAATCCTTCATTTATTTTTAATAAATAAAATAAGTTCTTACTATCACGCATTACATCTATGATATCTATTTTGTTGGTAAAAATGTTTAATTCCAAGCAATACGTGCTTTGAGAAAACAAATTTTTTACGCTTTTACGCTTGAAAGCTTACTTTCTTAGTAACGGTTACTCTTCCGATGCGTAAATCGGATGTAAATGAAGATTCATTAAGCATATTTTATAGATTAATAATTGGATTTTACATACTGGTATTTTTTTATTTATTCTGAATATTTTCTTCAGGTATTATTTTTAAATCAATATTATATATTAAAGTTGCATGTGTTGATATCTGTTTGTGTGCGTACAGTGGCTGGGTTATACTTACGTGTACGCGTTTGTAACAAAAACAAAATATCGAGGACTGTTTGGTCTATTAGAAAATTGATTTCTTTGTGACAAAATTGAAACTAAATCTGGATAAAAAAAAAATATAAAAGCACTCGAAGCTGTACTCTAAACTTAAAATATTGCAATAAAATTTTATTAACGTCCGACCGTGACTCATAACGTAATTAATAAAAATCTAATTAATTACGTTAACAATACTTCAACCCTCGATAAAAATACAGTCTGAATAAACGTTTATATTACCATAATAAGTCTATTTATGAAAACCCAAATACATTCAAATGGGATTTGTTCATGTATTACAAGTTGCGAACAATTGTAATCACAATAAACTGAACGATTGGCCTCGATCCTATGAAATTACAAGTACATTGTTACGTAACTTAAGTCACTGTACAGAAATGGATTGTGATTTGTTTACACATCTACATGCATATATCTAGTAAGACAATGAACGTTAAGTAATAATAAAAATATATTTAATCCTGTTTCACTTGAATTTACTAAGAATCGGTTACGGTTATCCACAAACATTTGTAAGTTAAGAGCAGTTGACTGACAAAACGCATTAAGAGGTTTAAATAAAACCTTATTGCTCTGTTAAAACCTTATATCCAAACGTCTTGGAATGTGGTATTTATATTTAATGGATATTTTACTAAGCCCTCAGCCGGTAGACGACTCCTTATTAATATTAATTTTAATGCGTAATATGAGGTCCAACATCAAGAATGACAGGAGTAGAAGCGTTTGTGGCTTTGCTCAACATTATAGAACAATTTCGAGAATTTGGAGTACGTAGGGGGGATTATCTTCTTCTCCCTAGAAAACTATTGCTGTCGGTCTCTTCTCTTGTTCGATATCTGGACGTGTATTGTGTGTTATCACCACTACTGGAAATTTTACCTCCAATCTCGACCCTTTGTTGTCATAAAAGTATCTGCCAGGCAACCGTCATTCAATCCAGAAGAAATCCAACGTTTAGAATAGTATCATACACAGTTTCATAGTCAATACCATTGGAAAACCCCCAAAATGGAAAAGTATAGATGAATTAGTCTTTTAGATACTGTTCCTGAATAGCCAATACAAGTTAGAAAGCAGGAACCTTTAGGGACTGTGGCTCATTTAGGACGAGGAAGGTGTAGACAGTGATACGATAAATCAGCTTACACGATGTTTAGAAGATTATGTGTCACATATCGTTAGAACAGCCTGTAATTCAAGCTGTATTGAAATTTTATAAAACCCAGTTCCACATTGAAGAAGATTGCAAACGTGATATGAGGGCTGTGAACCTTTTGAGTATTCCCTTGACGACGTCCTTCGTTTGCCGATCTTTGCCAATAGTTAAAATGCTAGTTGCTTAGAATTTCATCATTTGCTCTATATATTAAACTTGTGTCTAATCAGCTAGGCACGATGTTGGACAGACATCAGTTGCTACTTATTTAAGGAATTACAATTTTTTAGTTATTAACTAATATTAAATGTTCCTACGTAATAAGTTTAAAAGGTTAATAAGTTTAAAAGGTTCCTACGATTTAAAGAAATTATAATTTATCCACTTTTTAAGCAATAGATCAATGAAAACCAAGAAATGTGATAAGTTTAATTTTGAATTTTTTTTTTGTACCCAACAACCGAAAAAGATTCTATTAAGAAGTATGACGTACACAAAATTACATTAAATTTATAAAAGCGATCGTTCAATAATCATTTATTAAATATATTTTCCCCTTACAATCTAACAAGCAACGAATTTTCTTAATTAAGATGATATACTAACAAATGCCAAAATAATATAATATTTTGTGACTTTTGGCATTTTGTGCCATATTCAATTAATTATAAATTTCGAAACACTTAACCGAAAATACATTCCAAAGTCATCACAAAGATAGGGGAACTATTGAATCTCATTTTTGTATAAATTGACATGTTACATAATGTGGTTTGAATAATATTTACACGGCTTGTCTATCATAAAGGCAGGTCAAACAACAGCTGTACTTCAGCATACACGCTCGGTTATTACTTTGGGGAATTGTGGCTTCGTTTCATATTTTATTGGTAACTTGACGTTGTCATTATGTGCGTATATAATATTGTAAACAATAACATTTTCTGGCTGATATGTATTTATTTATTTTTGTTGGTATAAATTTTTACAATCACAACCTTATATTGGAGTGACGGACTTATGATAAAAAGTATCTGCTATTGTTTTCAAACGTATATATGTCTCTTTGTAATGTTTATTCTGCTTTCATACTATCTAGGTTATTGAGGCGCTCTTTCAATCAATTGATGCTGAGTTCTGTACCTCCCATCCGACTGCAAGCTTTGTCTACCGTATAGATAATTTAATACTATAGATCAGTCGTTCGATTTTTCACACCAATTTATTGAAAAACATTATTATTTAAATAAAACTAATATTATTTGCATTACTATGCGTATTTAATTATTTGAAAAAACTACATACTCCCGACGTTTCGGTTACTTTTCAGCAACCGTGATCACGGGCAGACAAGATGTTTATGTCTGTCAATTGGTTCCGTTGTTTATTATCTACTGCCATCGATTTCTTAATTTTGTATCGTTCCGCTCTGGATGCCGGCAGAATGCGCTTACGAGGTCCTGCGGTGTGGTCACGGACATCGGATTTTATACTTTTAAGGACCAACACCTAGGACCCCCGTCCCAGGTGTTGGATAGATTCCAGCTATCTTCTCTCTTGTAGTGGATTTTATTTAATTTCTTCGCGACCGAGGATTTGCGGTTGATTAAACCGAATGTAGTTGCCTGATCTATTCATTGTGAGTTCATACGCTGCTAACTTCGACGCGCGCTGTTTTTGACATCTGAGTTGTGTTCCTTCAACCTTGTACCGATGCGTCTCTTTGTCCAATGTCGGCCCGTGAACACGGTTGCTAAAAAGTAACCGAAACATCGGGAGTATGTAGATTTTTGAAACAATAAAATACGCCTAGTAACCCGAGGAATGTTAGTTTAATTTAAATGTTTACTAGCAATTGTCTTATATCTCGTTACATTATTATTTATACTAATATTTAGAGTCTGTAGGTCGTTGAGACCATATTCTAACCTCATAATGTATTTTTCATTAACATCATCAAAGTTTCCAAATGAGTCATTTGTACAATTTCACTTCTAGACTGGAATTTGAAAAAAATCTAATAGTTCTTTCAATTTTTTAATAGTTCATGTGCGAACATTTCACACAAATTATTGATTAAGGTTTTAAAATTAAGTAATACCAAATGGTGACACTAATTTGTCTATCCTCAAGTTTTCATACCGTTTATATGAAAGATTTCATACGACACGACCCTAATTTAAGGGCTTTTGTGTATATCGGATATCGGTAATTTAGAAAAGAAATGTCACTATAATGAGCGAAATTTGTTATAACATTTTGCTATAAATTATTTAAATTCATAAATGGCTCAGATATTTTTTTAAAGAACACGCAATTCATGGACATCAAATTCTAATATGTTGTCTAATAGAATAGGTCACTATGTAAACGAATATAAATATCGCTATACACGCATATAGAAATACATCTTACAATATTTTGTAACACGTTATTTAGGTCACCCATTTGATAGTGATTTTTTATGAATTTAATTATATAGGTAATTTAAGAGTCACCAGGAAGCTGATTATTTCTATTTTTTTTTTAATTTCAATCACTATTTGCATCGATTTACTGTTTATAAAATTTATAAAATTAAAATAAAATAAAAAATCGCGTAGTAATCCGAAATATTTTAGCTTCATTTAAATGTCTCGCGAAAATCTAAGATCTCATTATATAAAATTTCCCTTTTGCTATCCTTACCATTGCCAGAAAATAAATATAGAGATGAAATTAAATAATAGGATTTAACTTTATAAACAAATATTAAATTAAATCTATATGCTTGTTTTCTATTTTTCAATTTTAGAACAAAAATTTTATTGCCTCTATTAATTGTAAATTTATGCATTTTTATAAGTTCACTAGTTTTATAAAAATATCTTTTATATATTAAATATAAATCTTCGGACTTTAACATGGATCGCCTTATTTTTTGCCCTTTATTTGTGTTGTTATGTTAATTATAATACTGTTGTTGCGTGTTGCAAGAATGTAAGTAGTTTTAAAAATTAAATTTCTTGTTTATAAGTAAATTATTAACATTATTCCATTATTTTATTAAAGTTGTACAATGTCCTGTGTCTCCGATATTGGCATCTGGCTTTTATTTTAGATCCGGTATGTCGGGCTGTCTCACAAACAGGCCTATTGTTTAACACATTCAAAAAATATCATAAAGTCGCCTTGAAATAGGTTACCGATTGGCATTGACAGATAGATTAAGGTTCATTTAACTGTTCTACCATGATATTGTACAACTAAAAGGAAGAATAAATACACTATTAAATGTGGGTTATTATAATTGTATATATTTTATTCGTAAATAATTAATTACACAAATAACATGTAGAAAAGGAATCGTGATATAAATATTTTATTTATATTACGTCCAATAGACGGACTCGTCGCCACCCGAAGAAAACATATATTTAATACGTTATTATTATCTCACCCTTAGTTTCTATGTTACATGTAAGTTAAGCAAACGATTCAAATCGCTTTGTAAATGATACATTTATTTCTGTTTAATAGATAGTCATGAAAAAGTCATTAAAAAACGATGACTACACAATTATTAAACAGCTAGGACGTTTTAAATGCCCGCTAATAAAAATGATTCAATCAACATTATTGCTGTGTTCTATATCTATGTATAATGTATATATGGGTTTTTAATTTTGAGAAAATATATCAAGAGCAACGTCAGTTATATAATTAATAATTTCGATAACTATATCATAACACAACATTAAATATAAACATGTTACAGAAAAGTAATAGAGAATATTTATATTGCCATTTAATGAATGCATGGCTTTGTCATCTGCCACGACATCTGAGTTATCGAGTTTCCTTTCCTATGCATTCTATAGATGTCAACCGTGATTCCATCCTTCCGATGTCAACATAATATACACTCTACTTATGAATATAATTCTAATGTTTTTAGGCTGATTTAGTTACATGTAATTTTCATGATTTATTTAATAATGATAACAGTCTTTTTATGAAAATCTTATTGATGTTAATTAAAGTAATCAGTTTTGATACGAACTGGATTTTGTGCGATGAAATGCAAACTATTATCTTTAATAC
>DVQP01000294.1:0-25916 GCA_018231745.1 Danaus eresimus
AACATAACTTTGAAGATATTTTAATAGATTATTCTTTTCAGATTTAAGAGCGTTATTCATACAAATAAATCAGGTTAAAACCAATAAATGAAAGCTCAGTCATGTTTGCAAAGAAAAACATAACATAAAAGTAAACACAATGAGACGACATCAAATATTTCAGTAGGCATTGCTTAAGATTTCACGGATTTACGAGGAAGATAAAGAAAAATGTAAAAACACCTTTCGCCTTTCTAATTTTCTGTCACAGAAAAGGGAGTTAAGAGCAAAACGTGTCAGAGATCATTGGTGACTTAGTTGTTAGATCCGAAACTGGGTTCGATAGTCTCATCTTCATAATCATCCGTCATCATTAAACCAACATACACTCGCTTTTTTACTGTTGATATTATTTCGTATGTCGTGTCTAACTTGCCACACCTGTGGGAAGCAAGATTGATAAGGTACCCGATACTCTGTGCTCTGACAGCTTGTTATTGTAAAATTGAATGATAATCCCAATGCGCGCTGTTGTTTAAGATTTTTTTAGTAGTGAACTTTTTCGGCAGATGCTTTTAGCGACGAATGGAAATGGAGTGGATTTCTATTTATGATATCTCTTGTTGAATTTTGTTTTATCATGTTCTCTGTTCTTCGCCGGGTGCTTACTAATCCTCAGACATTGTCCAAAAAATTTTGCTGTCTTATTGGAAGTTATTCCCAAAATGGTCCCTTATTATAATTAATATTAAACAGTACTTACAACATTAATATTTAAGTGCACCGATGTTAAATTTCAATCGTCCCTAACCTCATTGTTCTCAAATGAACTCAATGTCCCTTACAGCTTTTGTCATAGCTTATTCATTCAAATGTATGCAAATTACATTAATATGATGTGACATTTTCAAGTGTGAGACACATTGGGGAGACAGTTTGGAATAGACTGTCAGGAATAGTTTTAGTAAGAGGCCTTAATGTGTATATGTTAATAGGATTATACAACATAATTATGATTACGATACACTTAAGGTAAAACATTTTGGAAGCCTCACAATTTTAATAATGATTCTATCGTATATTTTAATATTATTATTATTATAAATTGCTTGTTATTTATATTGGGTGTTTTGTGCAGGGTGCGCGTTTGTCAAATTCAGTTCTCACCAGGAGGCCCAGGCAGCCATCACTAGTCTTCACGGCAGTCAGACTATGCCGGTGAGTATTATGTATTTTAACCTCACTATTATCAGAAATTTTAATTACATTCAAGGTCTTTAATGTTCTTTTTGTCCGTAAGACATATCTTCAAAAACGAGCAGTTAGAAACCTTGAAATTTTCATTGTGTCCTATATTGAATTAAAGTGATAATCATGAGCAGTAATTTTAAAACAACACAACACAAAAAAGCAACAAGCCACTACCGACAGTAGTATCACTGTATTATTAACAATATATTAAACTTAGCTACAACTTGACAACCCTTAACCAAACTAAATCGTGGTCTTAAAGCGGGTAGCGGGTTTATTCGGCATTTAGAGCATTCAAACTAGTTGTTACTATCTTGTTTTATGCCGCATATGTCTTTAATAGCCAAGTTTACGTTAAATGTTAATGAATGGCCACTAAATCATTTGGAGATGCATATATCTTTGAAATTTTATTAAAACGATGTTGGATACAATTAAAATTAATCATATTGACAGAATTCAATCGAGTATCACAATCGATGTACATATTATCGGCTATTAAAACAGTACGCTCTTAATCCACGTTGAAAACATCGCACACATTTTCATCGAACGCTGTCCGCAAACACTCCGCTGTATTGCTTTACAAGTGTGTTCGCTGGCCGCGATCGCAACCCTAATGTATCATCTGTATGCGGGTTAGTTCAATGAAATTTACATAATTATATACAGTTTTATACATACGAAAAGCTTTAACGACATTCTTATATGACTGTTCATATTTTTACTCCGGATAGTTTAATATGTAAAATGTACATGCATAATTATAAAATATCTTAACAAAATAGTGTACAAAATTAATTGAGAAACCACATGCACATACCTTCATATATCACATGAAATGAATCAATCATAAAATTATAGATTTTCGTGAACCCTAAAAGCTGAATGTCAACGACCCTCGTCATATATGATGCTAACTTATTATGGCGTACGTTTTAACATACAACTATAAAGTTGGCTATTTCTACCAAAGAACATGTATTGACTAATGTAACTAACATAACATTACAAATTAAATACACATAATTCAAAGGACGAAATTTGTCAATGATGTATTCTTTAAAACAATTTTTCCAGATACACGTTCTACTTTTTACTACCAGTACCATTTAATTAACCAACCCACTTAATTTCTAGTTAATATCCAAGCTCATCAAACTTTAAGCTGGACATCAGAACATTCGTATGTATAATGGAATAGTTCGACAATAAATGCGAAGGAAGTTAGTTATGCACAAACAAAAAGTCCAAAATTGAGTGTTGAGGCCAGCGCTTGAGTTTTAATTAGTGGTTACGCGATGCAGTCCACTGCTCAGATTGGTTTGGCTCCATGTTATAATGAATATGTCTACTTCATTCCTGATACTATTATTTTTATCTTTATATAACAGATGATATTTATATTAGAATATTTTATTAAGTACATCACAAAAGGAGTTTAATTAAACATAACCGGCAACTGAAATCCTCGCACATCAATCGACTGTTATCATTATTAATAGCGAAATAAGCAAATGTATTATGACTATATAAAGCACGTGTTCTGTGCCTAGAAATCAATATTATATAACAAAGTTAATCCCAATATCCTATTACTGCCTTTCTCTCTTTGCTTACGGAAGCTCGGTATTAATTCTCGTAAAAGGCGACTTCATATCACGATGAAGCCACATTTCTTTCATGAAACATGATTTATCTTTACATAATGGAAACATTATTATGTGTTTTAATCCTTGCTTTTATGGTCTACATTTGAATGAATATAATTATTACATTGAAATATAGAATAGAAACTCCGTTATAATATTACATGAGCATTTTAAATGTAAGCAGTTCTCAGACAATTTTTTTAATCGAACGAGGAAGTCCTTTTTATTAAATGTCTGAAACATCATCGTTGCATAATAAATAGTTTTGTATAAACGATGTGGAGCTATCATCTTAGAAATAGGATACACTAAGCGAATTCAGACCGTGGACGTAATAACAGAACAAGTAAAAATTATCTAAACGTACATATATACAACAATAACTAAATACAAAAATCTTTCAATGCAATCCATGCCTATTGTAAGTAAATATTAAACATACATTATTAAACGTACAATAACATCAATCAGAAAAGAGATATCGATTTGATTATACTTAGTAGTCACTGACCGTGTAAACTTCAACTACGTCTTGGTTTATTGTACCGGACGGATAGCGCCGAAACGGTACAATACCGGACAAAAGTATATCAGACACAAAGGAAAATGCTCAAAATAATATTAACACATCTAATCCGAAAATTCTCTCGGATCAATAATTTCGAAATACAAGATTACGGGCGCGGAGACAGGGCAGACAAAAACGTCATTAAGCGAAGTAGAGAGCAAATCCGATGGGCTGCCCTTTTGTGTTGTCGCTGTTAAAGGAATTATCGGACTGCCCAATTCTATTCGCATCCCATTCGCTTGGTAATATTATAGGATATTAAATGTGAAATAACATATCCGTTATCTTCTACGTCTCGTTATTGAAATTATATGATACTCTAACTATCAATAGTATCGAAGATAAAATGCTATAAAAATTTAAACAAAATGGACTGCCAGCAGATGTTCATGGTGCTCAAATAATTAATAACAACGAATGGACATTCAACAACACTTATCTTATAAAAGTAAATCGTGATGTCTTAGATCCAGGGATTCATTTTAGAATATCCAGCTACGTCATATTACCAGGGTCTTGTTGGGGATATTTTATGGAAACTATAAACTTTTTCGTTTAATAACAAGCCTCCACTACGGCCTTTTTATGACACAACTTCAGAGTCGTGTCTTTTTTGCGAAGGCAACAAAAGCCTTTCATGGTTATTGTGCTGGCCGTGTGTTTTTTTTTCGTGAGTTAAATGATGTGCAGTACTCCATTATTAAGATTCACAAGAGTTTCAGATAATTTAATGCATTCACATAAGTCATATGACTTTAAAAAGTGATGTTGTTTATTTTGAATTTTATTTAATATATTATGTTGAAGATTACTTTACTCTTTTTCATGAATTCTCGTTGTCCGATTATTTAATGGTGCACATAGTATGGTAACTAAGCTACATATAATTAATTGCATCACAATGTATACTTCGAAATGTCATAGTTATGTTACGAAATATATTTTGAATATTATAGTTAAATAATGTAATAAACTATAATATTATTATCATGAGTTCGTTCTACAAAAATATTTACTTGTTAATTGAGAAAATAACTCGGTGTCAAACAAAATAGATGTACAAAATGCAGTCGGTTTCACTCCAAAATATTACAACGTAATCTCGCTGCTTTACTTTTTATACTTTTCATTTTTACTTAGACGACTCTGTATTTTATATTATGTTTTGTTTACGCTTTTTTTGTAAACTGTTATTTAAGTCACATTTTGATTTCGCATTTCTGAAATAAAATTGCAACTCTAAAATGTGACGTCAACATTGATATAAAAGCGCTACATAATTTTTAACTTTTTGTTTTATCTCTTAATAAATTGAATACTATATAGACTATTAACATGGGACCAACTACAGTCATTCATAAAGCTAAGTGACACAGTACCAAAGATAATATATGCTGTAGCCAAAAATAATTGTTTCTCCACATACAATAAAATACTTCGGACGCATTATCATCAATTTATTCCGTCGGCTTCATTGAAACTTAAATGGACGTAAAGAACTACGTACAAGTTAACTGCAACAAACATTTACGAAGCCACTACGGTATACACAACCGTAATAACTTATTATGCAAACATTTATAAACCAACACGTGAAGATTTATTTGACAAGTTATGACAGGTGCACAAATTGTGGCGCCGTGGGGTCTTTACGAGCCTTTCTCTTGGCCAGACTCCAGTGACCTTTGCCATTGATTACAACATTGACAAACTCATCCAAACTGCTGGCCCAGACAAAGCCGTAAATTGTGACCGCTGGCAATTAATTTATTTACAGCCTATAACCCGAGATTACTAGGCCGTGTATATAGATTTTTTGTGGTACGTTTTAAATTAATTCTTGCCTTCCACTAGCGTTTAATATAATATTGTTGATATTTATACCATTTACTGTTAGATATATGATATAAAATTACGTATTATTTGGAATACTTTATTATGTCTATGGATGTTCGGAACATCTTCCATCAAAACTGTCATATCCCAAGAAAGATTTTCATCTAAATTGGGGTTATTTTAAGATGGCTCGGAGTGAATAAACTTCTCTCGGGTAGGTTACAAAATATCCCGTTAACCTATAAGACGTGCTCATTTTCATTAAAATGAAAAAGTGCCCTCAATTTCAATTTTTCAGCTTTAGGCCTGAATAAATTTAGTTAACTAAGACAATGTTAAAATGTCTGAAACGTCGGGAATAATTGGATTCCATTTTTATAAAACTCGAAAGCCAGAGTAATCCTTGCAAAACTTTCTTTTTGTACAAAAATTGACAGCTATGAAAGGCCCAGAGATGGATTCGAAGATTGAAGGAGATTTAAAGACGATATTTTTTTACTTATCAGGTAGATTTCACCGTTTCGACTTTGTAAACTTCATTTTATCCGAGTACCAATTATCATTGAAAAGGAATGTTCTGAATAGAAGTAACTTAGTTCTTATTCCACTTTCAACATCATATAGTTATGTTGTAGCTTCATCCTATTATATCTTTTTAATTTATACTATTAACAACATTTTTTTATCTTTCACGCCAATACATAACTTTTATTGTCTTTCAGAATATAAATTTCAAGTCAGTGATAATATTAGTGTAGAGACTCTAGCTCATAAATTTAACGACAATGTGTTACAATTACCTGTAGGTCGTCTGTCCCAAGTCATCAAGTCGGCAAGCTCACAGCAAATGATAAACCTATGTCCCGAGACAACCAATTATAAACCCAACAGCCAATTATTAAACGTAAACTTGAGATTATGTAACATTCAAATCTAACATTTATGTGATAAGCAGAATATATAATAAACAGATTAAGTTATATTTAAACTTTTTGTTTCACTGAATTCTTTCCTTTGCTTGTTTAATCGATTCTTTGACTAGAAATAAATATAATAAGAAAACTGTTATCCAAGTAAAGTATACCCTAAAATTGTAGTTTTTATTTTAATTCAACAGTCATAGTTGTCATGAAAACTGTCTGATAAATTGTTTAAAGCTTGTCAAAAGTGCTCACAAACTCGAACAATTTCTATCCTGCTTTATTTCAAGCGTCAAAGGCACAGAATACTATTTACAGAGCTTATGGACAAGGCGGGTGCGAAATTAAGAGATTTCAGCATCAGTACAAACAGTGTGTAACGACCCTTATTAAAGAGACCCCACTCAGGCATCATTTGGACACGCGCTGTGATACTACCGTCTCAAAAAAAATTACCAGATATTTATCTTCATTTCCAAATGACACAGCCACGTTTGGGTTAGTATTTGATTTTAATTATTTCTGCGGTTCCTTCGCATATTCTGTGGACTTGAAATAACATTTTAAAATATCATAAGTAAATATGTATATATATATATTAAATAAAAGTTTAATCCGTTTAAAATAAAGAAATAAGAAATATAATAAATTGAAAAATATTGTTTTATGTTTAAAATTGAATATTAAAATCAGTTTCATTTATTGGATTTAAATCATTAGAACAGTAAGGATTACTTAATTTACCTTCAAAGAATATATTATTATTTAATGTTCAAATTATTTCGAAATGTAGCGGATTGCGGGTAGCTTTAAAAGGGTCCCAGGTTGGGCGCCATTTTAAAATGAAGACAATGATAAGGTTTATTTGTTTAGGCATTAAAGTACGTGCTGTAATCACGTTATGAAGTGTAAGGGGCTTGTGAATGTTATGAGCTCGCCTGTCTACAAATAATACTAAGTGGATGATACGGAGAAAAAATTACGTATTTTACATACATATTACTTCATATTCATGTAGTTAGTACTGTAATTTGTATTTTACGTACTTTCGTAATATATGCAATGCATTAAGTTTTATTTAATTTATAATTGAAGAAAAAAAGATGTAAAATTTAAAATTCAAATAAATCTAGGTCGAAATAAAAATGACATTGAATTAAAATTGCTTTGTAACATTATCTTGTAACATAGGGTACACGCTCCCCGGATTGTATGTCAATAAAAGTTCATCCCAACAAATCCGGGAATGCGTCTGGGCCTTGCGATGAAATTGATCTAAATTGGACCCATTCAAAACTTACAAGATCAACACGGGCTATGTTCGCCGAGCAATTTGAACTATTGACATTATAGTTCAAAGTTTTAAATACGATCCGATTTTTAAATTGTTTTGCTTCACTTTATTCATTGCAATACTTTTTGTGACTTCAATATGAGTAATGTTGGTATTCTAGTTTAAAATGTGTAACTAAATATAAAAAAATGTTATTTTAATTATTATAATTTAAATCTCTCGTTTCCATGTAAGCTGTTAATAGCAACACATGGCGGACGCTCGTACGTTAAGCGCAACTGTTTGTACAAATTTAGCGAATATTAAGATAATTCCAGTTTTTAAAGCATTTTTGTATAATCCTGTATTACTTTTTTCTTAATTTTTTATATTATATTATAACGAAGAATTTCTTTAACTGTTCACCTGAAATAAATTTTATAAATTTATTCTTTTCGTTTTAAAACATTTAATTTTTTACTTCGCAAACAAAACTTACAGAATCATTCGTAATTTATACAATACAACGAATATTCAGGCTGTATAGCCTTATGTCACAACTCCATATCTACCCTTATTGAAAACATTTGCATATCTATATGGCAACCCTCGGAACATCTACAAAGGACGACAAAAATAGGGTAAAACGTTCTCAATTCCATAGAAATTTTTATAAGACACACCTTCTAATATGAATCTTAAAATACACGTCTATATAATGAAAGCGAAGTATAGCCCGGCTACAGTCTCCGGTAATCGGGTTGAAATTTATTAACATAAAATAACAAAGACTAATTAGCCGGATTGGGTGAATGGCTCCTCGCATAATATTATCTCCCTCCCTACATTAAATCAACTGCACTGTGCACGTTATAATTAACAGAACACGTAAACGATTTATTTTTTAGTAAGAAAAAAAACCTAGGATTTATTCATATGGTTTGTTAGGAGTGATAAATCGACTATTTACAATATAACAAGTTGGAGAAATATATGTATAATGTATGTATTAAAACAATTCACGCGTCCTGTGCAGTAAATTATTACAGTAAAGATAAAATATTTACTTAAATAGAACATTTTTATGTTAAAGAGTAAGTTATATTCAAGGGATTATCAGAATTCCAAAGCTCGAATCGTGAATATCAATTGATTTATGATATATTAATAATTTAGTAGATTAATATGTCTACATTTGTTCGAGCGGTATAATGGTGATAACCAACCAAAGCCCGACGGTCGCAAACAGTGTGTCACTTTTAGTTGAGTGAAGTTATTCTAGCTTGGTAGGAGGGCTCTGTTTATTTTCTCTTACCACACTGGGGAATATCCTAATTATGCTTATACTGTGAACTCATTGTTGTTTATACACTATGTTTATAAATATCAAGTTCATTAAATAGAAGTCACTGATTACATTATGCTAAAACAGAACTGGTTAGTGGTGTGTTTAAAGCGGTCCCCTTAAGAAAAATAGTAATTAACTTTGATGGCAGTTTCTTCTAAGAATATGTTTATTTCATGTTAAGTAATTAAGTGAGAAAATTTATGTTACTCTGAACTACAGTAACATGGAAGCAAATACGAGTACGTGGAGTGATAATGGAAAACAGAAGGCAATTAAAACTATAACTCTAGATTGATATCTGAGAACCCTGATCGTGTATACTGATGAGGTTTCAAATTAGACATTTTTTATGAAGGGAACAAAGGACTCGGTTCCGCTCGTTTTTTGTGCAGAACGAGTTGAGAGTGCTCGGCCAGGTCATATGCAGATGTATATTTGTTCAGTCATTAATGATGTTTGAACGCTTAAGACTTTGAAAGGGTAAAACGGCGACCTAGACAAAAATGCTCAAATTTCTTGACTAGATAATAATGATCGTTGTTAATTCCTTTCTATTTTTAAATTGATTTAATTTATTAAATTGCGATTGCGATTTTCATCTGAGAAACCTGATTATTTTATTTAAATAACATTTTTTCCTTTTGACGTAATAAAATGAGGATAGATTATTATAAGTCGTTAAGCAATCTGGTTAGTTTACGTGAAATCGTATTGTAGATCAGAGTGTAGGGAAATCTGTTGTGTTGATTATTTATAAACGAAATAGAATGCTTTCTTATGATACGTAAAAGCATTGGATCAGTGTTTTATCATATGAGGACATTGCTTAATACATGAACTTTCGTTACTCGGACTTTATAAGTTAATCAAAAAAATGAATTAAGAGAACAATGCGGACGGTTCTAAATCCATAAAAAGGTTATTAGGGGCAAATCACTTATCCATTGAACGTCACATCAATGTGCAATTTCTCACCACTCCAACCACATTTAAAGATCCATTTTATATGCATCAGGGGTCCAGATTTTTGCATTTGTAATGTGGATCATTGTGTAATTATTCCGTCGTTACTGCCACCGATCTATACAGGGGATCGTTTAGTGGCCAATTTTAAATACCTTCAACCGTTCCTCGAATAAATCTGCATTTATAACGAATTTTTACAATACACGCTTTATATTCTTTACGGCATCTCTGATTTCTCATTAACCTGCAAAATGTGCTTTACTGTTGTAACGGTATTGTAATTTAACGTTCCTTATAATATTTTAAACGTAAAATATGATATTTTTGCCTATTCTCATTACTACATAAACAGTGTAAGACTATGTAAGCTCTCTTAGGATATATTTTTTTAGAACATTTCAAAATTTTTAACCCAGTAATGGTTTATAAAGCTAGAAAATGAAAATTATAAGACAGATATGTAATTTAAAATGAAATCTTTATATTTAAGAAAGTATAAAAACACAAAGTAAGAATAATAAGATTTCCACAACACATCTAGTTCAATCCACTTTGTAGCGGATGTTTTATACACACACCTTGTTGGAGCTGATTAAATTCATGCCAGTCCCGAGACAATAGCGCGCCGGAGTCCGGGAGTTGTTTTACGTGCTTCGGACATCTTGTGATTTTTATTTGTAGACTGATATTGAAATATACTTGTAGACCATTCAATATAAAAACTCACTTAAATACAGTACACAGAGGAATAAACTACTCGTATAACACATTTTTTAAACAATTACCATTCAAATTGGCAATGTAATTTTTCTATTCTGAAGAAATTTTTCGAAATTCTCGAAATTTAATGTGTGGCATTCTGTATTTGCAAGTATTACCATTAAAATATTATTACAAAAGATAGATGAAAACTTAGGAACGCTTGTAGATTTTCGTTCATAAAAAAACAGCTATAAGAAATAATGAAGGAGAATTTCACTGCTATCTTAATTGTTTACGACGTAGTCCTACTTTAATCGCCCACTTTATTGCTACAGTAATAGTCCCAAGGCTACAGACAGGAAATGTTTGTCAAATGGTTTGTTACAGAAAAAGGCGCTAACATAAGACCAATACCAAATCATTAGAGTATAATGTCCTCTTGTTTGTCACTCAATGATTTACTCAAGGTGAATCAAATGAAGTAATTGGAATACTTCCAACTTCGTAAAATAAGCTTGGTAGATTGTTGAATCAACTCCACACAGTAACTTCATCCATCAACTCAGAAGACCCCGGGGACTTTAATATGCTAAAGAAAATGTTACATAAAACAAAGTTTCGTTTCAATACATAATTATATATTTACGGAGCTTTTTAATGATAGATGTGTTGAGCAAAGGAAAATGTGAAATAAGAGTAACGTCGGTTCAATAAGGTTAATAGCTGAATATCCCTTGAAGTATCTTCGACTGCAATACTTCGTGCTCATCTCCGCAATTTTAATTCCACTGGACTACGGAAATTGGTCGCAGTGCCGGCGAAATGAAATCCCTAATTGTTGGAAACAGAATTACACTATAAAAGCTTTACTGCTTAAAAAATAAAGATCATTTTACGAATTCCATTTCCAGGAATAGTTTAAATCTCAAATGGACAACGGTTTTTAACGGAGTCGGTTAAAAATACAAATTCAGGTGCATTCGAAGCAAACATTGCGCATAACGTCGTCATTTAGCCAGTCTCTATGCAAGTTTCATGCAAAGGCGTACTTGCATAAGTTAAGTTTGTTTTGCATAAAAACTCGCATCTCCGAACTCATAAGGCCGTATTCACAATGCTTCCCACGGCTACATACTCGGGTAGATTTCCAAAACACCGTTTGCGTTTAATGTATGTAAGCGTTAAACATATGTCGTATTTCCTGATATTAGCGCTAAGATGTAGCAAGTAAACTTAGCAGATTTGTATTCCAAGATTTATCCCTCCTTCTAACAATAATTTTAATCATATCTAACGTGAGCGACACCAACTATTAATCACGTTGGACGGTTTCCTACTTGCCATCCGGTAAGCAGTGATTAATTTGCTTAATATGCCGTGTTCTTGCAAAAATAATCCTAATACAAATTGAGTTCTTATATAAAAAAATATCACCGATATAAAATATATCGGAATTCATTTCTACTTATTCGCTACAGCTAAGCTTTGCTCCTTAAAATATGTAACAAATTACATAGAAACAATGTACAAATAACAATCTGAAATGCTGGGTTCTTAATTGGAACGCAAAGATGATATCGGACCCTTTTATAAAGAGACAATGAGACTGTATGAACTCTTTGTGAACACACCTCTACCGGTGGCTAGTCATTTGCATAGAATAACAAGCGAGCACACTTGAATCTCAGCACTATTTGCTCAATCATACAGTAGAAGGTATATTTACTTTGAGAACTCTTTTGGTTTTTGTTACCCTCATCACATTAAATGTTACAAATGATTTAATTTAGTTTTTCTGAATTTCCATTCATATATTAACATACAATGAATAATTAATTATTGTAAATAAACACCATAACAAACAGTAAGCTAGCAATGAATATTCCGAATAGATTAAATTTTAAGTTAACATAGTGAATGAAATTAGTTAAAATATATATTAACGTATAATCAAAAACCATTACCTGCTTTTAAGCAACAAATTAAAAAAAAGTGTCAAAGGAAATTCAAGTGTCTAATAAGCGTTTTTGAATTTGTTGTTAAAACGCTTGGGGCGTCGAGACCTAAATTAAAATTAACTGTAGGCTGCAATGAAACCTCTCACGTTTCAAGCAACGACAATACAAAATCAGTGAGTGAGTGGGAAAAATAAAGAGAAAATAATAAACTTTGACTTTGTTAGCCTGAATCATAAGTTTACTGGGAGTTCACAGCGAGGTATCGTATCAGCATTTCTTATATTTAGTTTGTTTTATTCTTTATGTCTTTAAAATTTTCAACCTATAACTTATTGGTCATCAAACATAAAATGGAGATAGGAATGTAGTTGAATAAATTAAATAATCGAAATACATTTTGTAAAACATTTAGAAAATGGAAAGTTTAAAATATTACGTACAAAATCATTAGCAGTTCATAAAAGATATCAAAGAACAGTTAAATCTTAATTCTAAACTCGACAAAAACAACTTTACAACGTCGCTAGACTCAAATCTTTATAATACTTCACATTTACGAGGCGACAATACCAAATGGCGTTGCGTAAAAAATCCTTAACACTTTGAGTGGAAAAAGCGGTGCTATATAAATAAACAGGCGCTATCAGTTGTCGACAGTCGAGCGAGTTGCTCCGGTTTTAATAAAAACACTTGCTATTGCCCGGTATAAAGGAACCCTTATCAAGTATGGAGGCGCTCGAGGATAAATTATGTTCCCGAAGATGAAAATTAATGAGGTAAAACTAAGAAACGCGGCGAAACTAAGCGGTTAATGACCTTTGAAGGTTTTAGTTTCTTTTAAAAGTCGACGAAGTTAATCTTTTTAAAGTGCTTTATAGATGGATCCGGCTATTACTCAATAGCTTTTTTAAGTTATAAGAAATATGTTGTTGTAGTCTTAACCACCTGAATAATATTACTCTATAATTATTTTTAAAAATACTCGATATTTTAAAAAAACGTTTAAGCTCTTTGATTTATATCTTGCCTTTGATCTTTCTTGAAGTACATTAACGAATGTTTTTAATTTTATTAATATTTTTTAATTTATTACTTAAACAAAAATCATTTTAAGACTCATATATTTTCTTGTGGTGTCCCTTAAAATACTTTAGTAGTGAATGACGTCATTATTATATAAAAACTTTACTTATATATAATAAAATTGCGTCAAGATATTTTATGAAGTCTTTGGCAAGAAAATAAAACAAAAGAGAATATAAAAAGCTCATATAAAGGTAAATAGAAGCGCACAATCTTATTTAAACTTAACTACTGATTTATATCTAACACTCAACCTTAATCATAAAAAAACTTGGCCAAAACGAGGAACCATCGCTCAGCCACCACAAGGGAGAAGAGAAAATACGCCTGCTATTACTTCTACTTGAGCGCAATCGAGGAAGATATAATAATAATAAGATGTCACCTTAGATAAAGCTACGTATTCCCTACGATCATTCCTCGGACGGTCAGATCTAGTTACAAGCTTACATGATTACTTTCTAGATATGTTTCTCTTTGTTTTATATTTTCTTGTCTCTGTACAGCTCATTTTATGACTTACGTCATCCGTCATTTTGATGGTCAAACATTATTTAGTTATTTACAAAACCGTTGAAGAAAAACGCTCTGTAACTCACTGATCTTAAGTAAGCCAAGTTTAATATAATTTAGTAATTCCTATTTCCCAATTATACAACTTCATATAAATCTACTAGTTTTAAAAGTTGTGTCATAACTTGGCAGAAAATGTAAGACAGGTTGTCTTAAATTTATAAGAAGTTATTTAATTACCTTAAGTTGATTTATTGATAATGTACATTACGAAAGTACACATAAAATGGATTGAAGAGAAACAAAAGTTCGCTAGAAACCCTATACCTGCCTACCGTCGGCGGGAAATTGACTCCCGTCTTCATTAGCTTCGAGTCGCTAGACGGGGATTTAAAAAAAAACTTCTTCATAAGGAGTTTAGGCTGGAGTTAAGTTTTCCATCAGCAAAATTAAGGTGCGTGCTTAATATCAAAACTTTCCCCTAATGGGTTTGAAATTTTACATTTATTAGCCGAGCGCTCGGCTTAATCAATTTATATTATGACAAACGTTATACCGCCGGTTTGACGTACACACTGAACACCCGATGTTTTCAATTTTAATTATAATTCGCTGTAATGAATTTAGGTATTTTGATGCACGTCTAATAGCTCGTTGCGGCTTTAATGCGAAGTTAACATTGTGTGAGATTATTACCGCATATTAAAATCTATTTAAGTTTTATAACCATACTTAATGTATATAAATCTTAATTGGGGGAGGAACTTTTCGCTTCTAGTTAGTTATATAATATAAAATACACTCACTTAAAATGAATCTCGAAATATTTTCCTATATTTCGTGTACACATGAACCGAGCCGATAAAAGATAAAAACTACTTACAGTTTGTGAATAAAACATAATGCATAAGCCTCTTCTTTTTAATTGGGGCTTAAAAGGCCTCTCTAATCCCAACATGGGTTCTCGGACAATATGTAACATTGGCATCATGGTCCACAACTCAGACATAGCAATATAACTTTTATTGCGAACGCTGTGCGGGTCATAATGCCGAATATATTAACAGTTGGTGAGTTTTCCCAGAATATAAACAATATGTGCAATACATCGTTAAACTCACGGCTTAATACGTGCGAAGTCCCGCGGCGTTACTCATACGTATTGGAACATTCTGCAGCTTTTACGACATGAATAGATCTCTCCATATATTACGCTATTTATATATATAAATTCAAAGAGCTTAGATATTACGTAACTACCTTCAGTTCAAACATAATTTTACATTTAATTTGACATTTTCATGAAATAATTGTACTTAGAATATATAAACGCTATGCTTTAATACGCTATCAAAGAAGCTTCTTAGCGGCTTCCTTATGAACAATAGAAACAAAGAATATAATAAAATTAAATACCAGAGGACCCTCAACACAATGGGTCAGTTAGAATTGGTTTTCACAAATACTCAAGGCCTATCAGACGCACACGTAATAGCGCAGCCTCCAGACACGAATTCGTTTGATCTCCTATTAGGTAAATAAAGAAGTACAAGGTACAACCAATTGTGAAACTAAACAAGCCTGCTTCAATGGACCCTCGCGAAGTGCGTCGGAAGAAACAGAAAACTCCTTTTACTATAATTGGACGATGAATAATACAAGAGGCAGTTATTACAGACCGAAATTGGAATAAATAAACGTTTGTCGAATCGCAAGCCGTCCGTCGCCGTCCGTCCCGTCCGTCCTGTAGTTTGTATACATTGAATAAATTTATTTCAAGAATTCAATGAAAACTTTCTCTGTTTTTTATTTATTTAGGGTTGTGATTACATCAGTTCGGTATAGGTCGATTTAGTTATTAAGGATATTTATATTGAAATCATTAAGTATTTGAATCAGATTCTAAAATAAACAAATTTATTGAAGGCAAAGTTTATTCAGGCTTGTGTAATAAAGCTGACCCACCCGGCTCAAGGCGAATCCTTACCAACTATCGTCTCTTGTTACACCAACTTTAAAAGATTCCAATTAACTTAGAATCTTGTAACTATGGCTTCATCATGTGCAGACTTTTGGGCAATTTACACTTTTTGAAACCCTATTCACATCATTTTAAGTGTCATTATCGATTGAAGGTTCCAGAGTTGCAAACTGCACTTACGGGATGCATTCTTTGTAATCCTTTCAACAAAAATTGAAAGAAACCTTTGTAAAAGCATTATAAGAGCTGCCTTTTTGCTCTTTTCTTATCACCTCTGCTACTCAAGCTTCAACAAACTTATTCCTACATGATAATGATTATATGAAGCAATGGCTTTGTTAATTTGAGAATTTTATTTTATGTACCATATTTATCTGATTTCATTTATAAGATATTATAGTTTTTTTTTATCTCTTTATTTTTAAACATAACAGTATAACCAATTCCGTTAAATAGTTTTATTCAATTTTTATTTCCCATTTTTATTCGTTACTTGCTTTTAAAGGCAATCTCGTCTACGTCCGTGTTTAGAATGCCTTGTTAAACTAACCTTAAAGCGCACAGCGAGGCTTTTAAGGAACAATGCCTTATAAGCGCCGTCTTCGACACTACCGACCATTTATACGGGGATATTAGACTTGGTACGGTTCACCCTGTAATAAAATAGAGTAAAGCTGCAATTACACTAAGGCGGTTTGAGGCCCAGAAATGTTAAGCGTTTTCTTGGAGATTTTTCGACCAAATCTGTTCAGAGAAATCTGTTTCGGACCATTAACGGTCATGGCGGGATTGTTCCTGATTTTAATATGGCTATTGTGTGAGTGGAATTTGTAATGCTACTGTTAAATGTCCTAACCTTATCTTTTTGAACTTTAGTTCTGTTATTGTGAAAAGGTTTTGTTATGAAGAGCTCGTCTCATCTGTTCTTCGTTTTACTGCCAGTACAAATTTAACTTAAATCCACAGCTACATTCGCTTTACAAATAGCTCACATAATCCTTGTAAATTTTTTATTATAATGACGTAAATTTTCCTAAAGATCCGTATTGAAATTTGATTACAAGAGTAAAAAACATCCTTATTAGCAATCATCCGTTTATATTTAACCAAAAATATCTATATACATATTTATAATTTCACTTTTGTGTATTCAGTCTCTCTTTACCATAAATATCTTCCATCCAGCTTAAACAGTTCGAAACGTTCCCTTAATCACGACGCCGACCGATCACACCTCTCTATTTGTGTTTCAATTAAGCGGAGTGAACCTGCGGTCTTCTTCGATAATTACATTAATCAGAATATCATAGCATAAACCTTATGTTTAACTTTCATCAAAATAACAAGCGAACAGAATTCAGATGTTTAATGTTCGACAAGTTTGTTAATTGGAGACGAATATTAGTGACCTTGCTAAGGTTGCTGGCGTGAGTGCTTTTAGCTGGAAATTATATATAATTACGTTTGAAATAAACAGACAGTATTCTATATTAATTACAACGTGAGATAGTTATAAGTTTTCGTTGGCTTCTGTTACATATTATAATAATTTGCGTTCATCTAGTGCTACAAGTATACTCGCATAACATTACAATGATAAGTTTCATTTCATTTAAAATTTGTAAAATTGTTTATGGCTCAAATAAAAGTTATATAATTATGAGATAAATTGTAAACTTATTGAAAGAAAGTAATCATTTGATATTTCCAATCAATCATTCTGTATACGCGGCCTTATAAATGCGGTCCAACCAGCACGCCCTAGACACAATGCTATGTAATGTGTTTCATGTGAAAACGTGACGAGATGCACGTACACGTGAACACGTACACGTGAAAACTGTATGTCTGTCTGTAAAAATTAGTAAATAAAAAACTAATAAAATCCACCTCACGTCAGTAAAACTTCGTTGATCTGTAGGAGTGGATGTGCAAAATACGTAATGAGAACCTTTATACAGCTATATTCTATAATATTTTATATTTTTAAAGCGAGTGATGTTATCCATATGCGGCTTGTAAAATACAAACCACCAGTATTCCAGCTTCATCGATATCCTCTAAAGTAAACTCGATACAGTAGAATCACGTTTTCTGTGACTTCTAAGTCAAGACAAAGTACTATCCCCGACGAAGTTCTAAATCCATTTTACGAAACGACTTGATGAAGTGCACTTTCAACTCCAAATTCTAAAGTCAAGTAAAAATATATTCGATGTTAGATCTTATATTAATGGAGACGTTATATTTATTATTTTTAGAAATAAAGATAAATTAAATTCAGAACAAAATTATATTTATGAAAAATTTTCATCTCCACATATTTTCATTTGTAATTTGTAATTATTTGAATTTCCAACATTTATTAGCTTAATATTCATACTTTTCACCAAATTTAACACAACATAGGTTAGCGAAAATATTAGTAACCTTTACTAAATGCATCCCTTTATTGGCATCATGCCTTCCATCGTGGTGGGTGAACTAGGGATCTCCTGGAACGCTGACTGTAGTGAACTGAAACCGTTTAGAGAGAAAAAGAAGCTGAGATTACTCCCGTACTACTAAAGACTTAAATCATTTCCGCCTTAATTATTTTTGATGATAAACACGTCTGTCCAAATGTTAGTTCGACTTTAAATCAGATGCCGATTAAATCTGGTTACTTCAATGGTCATGTTATTATCAGGTGGACAGTTTGCTTCTACGAACATTTATGAAGTAAAAGATATGTTGCAACACAAACCGATGACAGAAACAATTTCTCAGATTAAACTAGTTGAAATTTCTGGATCAACATAAAAAAAAGATTGTTAAAACAAATCTTTCAATAAGAATATTGTAAGTTAGGAATAATTATGCTAATCATTGTATTTTTTTTCAAATGACGGCTGACGACTTTTTGACCTTAATTCTGAAAAGATAAAATATTTGTCCGAATCTGAATCCAGTGAAATAAATATTAAATTTTCTGTAATTCTGCTTATTTGACTATTTAATAACGGCTATGAACGGCTTATCTAACCGATGGCTACAGTTCCATTATAACGCATTAACATTTCACAGGAAACCCTCTGGCAGTTATTTAGTGCGCTGCCGATTTGTCTGACTGTCCATAAACCATCCCTGTTTATATACATCACCGACGTAGATTCCGGAAGTCTTAGAAATTATGTTATGAATTATAGCAGAGGATAATTCCTTCATTTTCTTTTGGAAATTTTACCTATGTTTCATGTAAAATACTTTCATATTTTGTTATTACTATGTGTATATTATAAAAACTGCAAGAAAAACTTTTGAAAGCCAACATTCTGAGAATGGAAAGAAACAAATCAAATACATAGTTATTAAGTACGAGTAAATTCAGCGAAAGTGAACTTATGCAACAGTTAACTGAGTAACAAGTCGAGTTAATTGGACGTTACATTGTAACGAATGGCCCCCTGAACCTCGTTACGGGGACGCGACGGAGACGACACGACCTCGTAATAAAATACTATCATCGTTATATTTGTAGACAAACATCTTAACGTCAGCGAGGACTAGAAACATGGCCTCGTCTATTATATTTACTTTATTGATCCTAAAAAAAACTTATTTATTGCTATTAGAAATGGTGTGATATCCAAAAGGTAATATTTTGTAAATGGCGTATCTAAAAAACACACATCCTCGACTTAACACAATAGTATAATTAAGATAACATTTTAAACAAAATGGGTAGTCATTTTACTTAAGATTAAGAAAATATAAAAGTTGTAAGATTTACCTATAAAGCATAGTTACCAATGCTACGAGAACCCTGAAAAGGAATTGCCAATAAAATTTATTTTTGATATTAAAACAATATCACCGAAAAGCCCAAATGTTTACAGTAAACATTTGTTACACAAACAATGGAATTGCGCGAATAAATAATCCCGCGATAACTCAATATTCGGATGCGTACAGACGTGCTCAAAAGTGATTATTTATTAAAGCTTATTTATAACAATAATTTTAATGATACCGCACGCAATGTTTACTGTCTGGTTTACAGAATTAAATATATATATGTATACTCGTATATATATACATGTATATTGAATACTTCTACAGCACTAATAGACTTCTTAACGATTACACACTTTCAACATGTAGTCATATTGTATCTGAGAAACAGAAATCATCTAAAACATATTACCTACTTTCATATTTAAAATAAGATTTTTGTAGCATTTTATAACGATAAACAAAAAGAGCATCAATAATGACATCTAAGACTTTTACGAGTATTCATTTAAATGAAACTAATACTTTTCTAAAACTTTTATTTTTATTTTAAACATCTCGTGCGTCCGTGGTCACGAATTCTGGAAAGTAACCGAAACGTCGGCATTATGCAGTTTTTAAAATAATAAAATACGCATAGTAATATAAAAAATATTAGTTTATATTTCAAAAAAGCATCAATGTTTATTTCATAAATAAAAACTTGTATTTACTTCTTTTAAAACATTACTGTACTTTTTAAATGTTCTAATTAATAACAACTCTAAGACAAACTTACCGCAAATTGAAACTGAAAAGGAATTCATTGAAACGTATCACAATGGTTAAATTACCCACTTAACATTCAAACAGAAGTCAATTAGGCAAAGTGGAGAAACTATAACTTGAAAGTTGGGTATGCATTTTTGGACGTTGGCCCAGACTTGTTGCATCGGGTAACCGACCTGTTGCTGCTGAGCCTATACAACGATATTTTTGCCCCAGTAATACATAATGAATGCGCCCGACTTTAGTTTCTCTATTGCAGTTCGCTTCACCTGCCTCCGGGCCGTCGCTTGCATTTTTAAAGACGCTTGGGCCTCATTTTCTGAAGCGTTGTATGCTTTGCTAATGTTCACGCTTACCTCACTGCCTATTAAAAGTATAAGCGTTTTACGCTTTTAGAATTATTTGTTCATTATTAGGTACTGTAACCATAAACGTCGTGAATATAAATTTGTATTCAAGCAGAAAACTTTTTTTTGTTAAATTCACAATAAAATTACGAACAAGAACAACAAATTACTTTATTTAACAAGTAGTCGTCAATGTTAAATTAAGTTTATACACCGACAAATCTTGACAAAACAATAGCCATGATTTACGCTTTTTAAACAAGAGGGCAAAGGGTACTAACTAAGAAATTCATATCGCGACTGACGATCGCTATAATGAAATATGGTTATTTCTGTTCCAACACTCTGTGAAATTAAGTGATAATTGAAATATTTCTCGGTCTTGTTTTACTTGTATTGCGCCCCACTTTACAATGAAAAATGTTCAATTTGCTTTATGATTCTGTGACTACGCTTTTTATTTACTTCTGCTTTGTAACTTTCTACGTTATTTGATCCATATTAAAAATTAATTCACTCAGATGGAATGTCTTGTACATAATAGATAGTAGCAATATATATATTTTTTAATTTATTATCATAAATTGTAAACATTGAATTTTTAAAGGTTCGCTAAATTCTATCATAAATTTCGGTGGTAATTTGAGACCTCGTTGTAGGGAGCCTCATCGAGCCTGGTAGTAAAATTCGCGGACACGGAGAAGGAACGTCAACTTCGTCGCATGCAGCAGATGGCCGGCAACATGAGCCTGCTGAACCCGTTCGTTTTCAATCAGTTCGGAGCTTATGGAACTTACGCTCAGGTCATCACCGAGCAAGTTGACCTACAGGTACGTTAATCCAAACATTAGTCTACAATGTTTTGCAATAAATTAAAAGTACTATTAGCGATATACACAAAGCATAATTTGATTAAGAAATAATCTCGTATTTTAAGAAATTAAAATCATATTTACTATATTTCTAAAATTTTCTTTGCATATTCAGACGTATGTTTTTCACTTACAGCAACAAGCGGCATTAATGGTGGCCGCAACCGCCCAAGGCTATATCAGTCCTATGACAGCGCTCGCGTCCCACGCTCTGAACGGAATGGCCAATTCCGTAGTGCCAGCTACCTCTGGTGAATATTTGATAACTTTATATAAGCCTTCTGCTTATCATTCATTGAAATACTTTTCACAATTTGACTAGTATTACGTAATAACTAAACTATTCTTAAATTACTTAAAGATGTTCGAATTTAAGTAATAACGTTGTTTCAGATAACTTCACAGGGCTCGCGATAGGCACAGGTGGTGGACAGCCTCTGAATGGAGCGCTTCCATCTCTGCCATCGCCAACTATGCCAGGCTTTAACATGGCAGCTCAGACAAATGGGCAGCCCCCACCGCAAGAAGCGGTCTATACCAATGGCATCCACCAGACATTTACTGGACGTAAGTTTCAAAATAATCTCATTATCGATTTCTTACTACATCGTGTACATAAGTATTTGGCCATATGTAATCATACATTTATTTAATTCTCCATCGACGACATGTGTTTTCTTTTTCTGCATGAATTGGTTTCCGGAAAGGTATAAACGGGAAGTTTTGTATCTGGGCTTTGTTTGATGACTGTTAGTTGATGGTTTTCCAGCCGTGCCGGTGACAGCGCAGGGTATTCCTAATGGCGAGGCAGCGCTGCAACACGCAGCCTACCCCAGCATGCAGCCCTTCCCCGGCGTCGGTGAGTAGCGTTCAAACCACGGCTGTTCACGCCTTGTGTAGTTGATGTCGCTTTTACACCTACCAATCCTGTCTGAGAGTACGGTAACTGACTGTTCGTAATAGTGTTGGAGTATTTTAGCCATTAGGTCGAATTAATAATTTAATATGAGACGCCGTAGCTAAATATATATATAGATGAACGTCGGTCTTTTTAGAAAATAATATTAAAGAAGCCAGCTGCTGCTAAAAGTTTTGAAACAAAAGCAAATCCCTTGTGACAGTTGACAAATTGGACAAAATATTGCTTATTTGTTTATTTTGAAATGTTGAACGAAATTGTATTGTTCTCAATAATGTTTTTGTGAGCTGTTGTGCGATGTTATCGCCAAATACTATCATTTCGCTTAACGTACATCTTATGATACTAACAAAAACCTTAAATTTTTTTGTGGAGGAATATGGTGTGCCTACTCCCTCACTATCCTCACTATGCTATTTGATTGTAGACACAACGTGTAGTTTGTTATCAATGTTTATTTCCAATACTCACATTTCTATACTTTTGTTATATCTTTATTTATAATTTCTATTACCAACAACAAAAACACATTTTGTTATCTAGAAGTCGTTTCACACACCACACAAATATAACAATTTATCCATTTATATTGGCAGCTTCATAATAAATGTCATGTTACGTAGGTACCGGACCTGTGTAATTAATTTCCACGTATTTTTGTTTCAATCAATAAAAAAAAGTCAAACCGAAAAATCTGTGAAAATTACACGGGTCAGGTAATGCATGATAAAGACGCAACATAATAGGTGTTCATTGTGAAAATGTGCAAATTGATGTTCAACAGCTTATCCAGCCGTTTATGGGCAGTTTCCGCAGCCCATCCCACCGCCGATGTCGACAATAGCGCCGGCACAAAGAGAAGGTAAGTGGTGCACTGAGCTGAAGAACTAGCCCGTTTCCTGATTAAACGTTGGAACTACCATGGCATCCAATGATCAAAGACCATCAACCTACCTATCAACGTCAAAATGTTTGACCTGTATAATGATTCCGATATTAACAAATTCTAAAAACACGTTGCTGTATTATCTTGTTTTAAACAATCTTCTTCGACTTTACGAATTTTCAAGGACAATCATTTTCTATAAAGTCCACATCCGTATTGGTAAATAATTGATCTGGTTTCTGTGTTTATGTTTTGTATTCTTTTGGCAACATCGCACGATTGTACAGTGTTATATAGAATGCTTGGCGACGATGACCTAACACTTTAACAAAACGTTTATGAATGTTAGCTTAATGCTTTTGTTGTTTTATGTACAATATATTTACAGAAAACTATATCTACAATCCTACCAAAGTCATAATCTTGTTAAATCTTTGAATCTTGGTGTATACAGGCAGATTTTTGAGTTCTTTAAAGATTTTCTCGTGTTTCCAGGATGCTCCATTTCGGGGCCTGAGGGCTGTAACCTGTTCATATACCACTTGCCACAAGAATTCGGCGACGCCGAACTGATGCAGATGTTCCTCCCGTTCGGGAACGTAATAAGCAGCAAGGTGTTCATTGACCGTGCCACCAATCAGAGCAAATGTTTTGGTAAATCCATTTATTTGCTAGATGTTACATTTTCGAAGCAGGCTTTTATATCTAACAAAAATAAATACCAACAGGCTTCGTATCGTTCGACAACCCGACGTCAGCCCAGGCAGCCATTCAAGCAATGAATGGCTTCCAGATTGGCATGAAACGGCTAAAGGTGCAGCTAAAACGGCCCAAGGATGCCAATCGGCCTTACTAACCCTCGACGCCGTCCGCACGCGCTTACGCCGTGCTCAAGGTATTGGTTGTCTATACGCCGTATGTTTTAGCAAAATAATGGATGATCCATAAACATCAGTGAAAATTCAGGATTAAAGTCACACGCTTTGGAAATAAAGTCGAGGATATATATCCTTGAAATATATAAAGAGTGAATCATTATTAATAACTTGAACAATAGTTATGTTGATTCTTTCTCCTTTTCATTCGTTAGACGATCATAACAATAGTTTTAGGGTTTACTCTAGCACTTGAAAAAAATCTCCGTAATTGAGATATGATTTATTTTTATTACAGAAGGCTGCCGGCAAGTACCCTTCGCCCGCGGTGCGCTTCTTTGCGTATTATCAAGAATTCTAAGGAATTTAACATTTATTGTATAGTAAATATCATTAACTACATTACTTACTTAAAGAGATATGCAAGCCCACGCGGCGAGTATACTATATTAATTAAAGTAATTTATTGATCAGCGCGTAGGAAAGCTTCATTCTTATCATTATCAAGTAATCATTAAATACTCTATTATATTATTATATATACAATTTATTAACTTTCATTAAATTATTATTATTATTAAATGACACGTTATAAAAATGTTGTCATTCGTAATCATACTTCTTACTCCTAAGTACTTAACGTTTAACTGAAAACTTTTAACATAAATTTATTATACTAGTTATTTGCTTGAACTAAGCCAAACTGAATTTATTAAGTAAGTCGAGAGTAAGAAAAAATGTATTTTAATTATTGTATATTGCATAATCGTACCGGGTTGGTATGTCTTTGTATAGTGGTGGTACGTTGTGGTGGTGGGTCGGTTTGGAGACCAGCTCAAAGACGCGCCAACCCCGGCTCGCGACACTGTTGCCTCCCTCCCGTATCGCTGTAGTACCACTGTCGGATATTGTAATATATTTTGTTAAATTCTATTGATGTGTGTGTCTGATATATAACGCTGAGCTGCGCTGAGGAGTCGATCGCAGTTCCTTTATCTGACCGTGCTGTGGCCGTGATCGTTCGCGGGGGGTGAATGTCAATGAACCGTATGTCGATACCTAATCGAAGGATTCGCTTCCTCCTAACGATCCTGTTGCTGGATGTAATGTAAATAGCGTTTGGAGGTTTAAATGATTTCCGTCAGAAGCTCACCAGGCAGCTCGGCGACTCTTTGACTACGTGTTACTGAAATCTAAAAGTAGCTCATTGTTGTTGAAATTGATGTTCATATAACGCCGTGTACAAATGAAAGTGCACTTCGACATTACCGTTTACTTAAGAATATTATTTTGAATTTATTGTTTTGTTTGTTGTAAATTCCAAAATGGGCTGTGATATAAAAAATATAATATCAAAATAATTGTACAGGCCGTCTATACTATGAGTGCTAACGCTCTAAAATACCGCTCGCTGCTGCAACAGACAAATAGCAACTATTATATAA